>PVLD010001383.1:76246-205426 GCA_004027595.1 Dinomys branickii
GGGGATCGAACTCAGGGCCGTAGTGCTTAGCGGCAAGCACTTAGCCCACTGAGCTGTACCTCCAGCCCTGCCGCTCATCTTTCTGATGAGGTTTTTATGCCCTACTCTAGAGAAGATTTAAAACACAGTCAAATACACTGTGACAGACACCAACTCAAGACACAGGACACTTTCAGGGATGTTAAAGATGGGGAAACAACCTGCACCTTAGAGCCGATGAGCTGAGTGGATCATATGTTTATGTCTTCTGCCTCTTCCACTGAGGTGGGGGCTCACTGAGACAGGGCGGTGCCTGTTGAATTCGAGTGGGGTGATGCTTGGCTCCTGGCAGGGCCTCGGGGATACTTTTTAAATAAAAGACAGAGACCTGGCTGTGGCTGCTGGCCTGCTGCAATGCTCCTACCTGGGGTTCCACTGTCCCCTCCCGGGTAATGGCAGATTCGGTGCGGGGCCAACAGCATAAGTAGGACACAACCAAAATCCCCCACCAGCAGCCCTGTGAGGGGTCCCAGAGCCCGACCCTCCAGCCCACCCACAGCTCACCCGCGATGGATCCTGAGCCAGATCCACCCAGCAAAGCTGTTCCCAGAACTCTGCCCCGTAAGAAACTGCGGGAGAACAAAAGTTTGCTGTTTGAAGCCACTGCTTTTTTGACAGGAAGGGAGCATTTTGCTACACAGCTACAGATAACTAGTACAAAGCCCCGATTTAGTTGACCCTCCTGGTCCCAGAACACAAACAGGGAGGGGGCTGGCCACAGGGGAGCACCCAGCACCACAGCCCCATCCCACTCTCCTTCCCATGAGCCTCCTGAGTCTCATCTTTTCCTGACCAGAGCCAGCGGAAGGGGCTTCCCAAAGCCTGACCGTGGGTCTTTACGGACTCTGCCTGCCCAGCCCAGGGCTGGCAGACTGTCTTCCAGATCCTGATATACCAGAAACAAAACAGACATGTACTTGGGAGTCTGCAGAGGTTTCTGATGCAACCAGATCCATCTTGTGGAGTTTGTTACAGAGAATCCATTGTTTTGGTTGGGGCTGCTGAGGGCACGTGTACAATGCTTACCTCTCCCACCTTCCTCCTCAGCGCCACGGGCAAGAAGGGGCAGGACCTTTCCTTGTGATCATTTCAGTGGATTCCACCAGGGAAACGTCAGCTCTCCTTGGAACTGACCCACTGAAAGAACGTCCAGCCATCAAGCACCGACTGTTGATGGGGATATGCTGATCACCATCATGTTCCAGTGTTTAAAAAACCACAGTAGCGTAGCCGGGTGAGTGGGGCTCCCAGGAGAAGCAGAGAACAAGGGAACCAAGACAGAAAGGTAGGACCAGAGGTTCAGAAAAGGGACACAGGGGGAGGAGAGGCTCCGGGAGGAGGGGAGGAACGAGGTTTGGAGTGTGGGCAAGCGGAAGGACACCTGACAGTGACGACAGACCTGGGAGAGACGCACTGAGGCCTCTTTGTGAGATGTAAGGACTGAAACCCTTCAAGTAACTCACCAGGGCTTCCGAGAGACAATGGAATTAATTTAATGAGAGGCCTCAACACTGCAAAAATCTAAATCGATTCTTCGCAGCCTGCTCACAGGGGAGGAAGAGGAAGTGGTCGCCTTCAGAAACCACAGGACATTTTTCTAGGGGCTGGGGATGTAGCTCAGCAGCCCGGCGCCTGCCTGGCAAGCACGAGGTTGTGAGTTTGATTCCTGGTATTAAAGAAAGGAAGAAACTAGAATTGAATGCCAAGCAACCTTTTGAGGTGGGGGTATGGCTCAGTGGTATGGTGTCTGCCTTGCAAGCATGAGATCATGAATTCAATTCCCAGTAACACCAAAAAAGCCCCAGAAACTGTAATACTGTAATATAGTTTTCTTAATAGATAGGAAGAGGGAGTGGGGAAAAAAGGAACTGGGTGGTGGAAATGCAGCTTTATTTATCTGGATGCAGAAGTGGGAATTTCTCTGACGTAAATAAACTTTACAGAGCAGCCCAGACCTGTCCCTTGAACCCTTGCAGTTCCTTCTCTACAGCCCCCATGCAGGGCTGTGCAGGCCGCGGTCCTTTCTGGGCCTGCAAGGGCTTCATCCGCTCCTGTTGGCCTGGTCCCTCTAGCTCACGGCTCAGTTGGTCAACACCCTGGCTGGATTTTCTTCTGGTAGTTCAAAAAAGTAAAATCCATCTTTTCCAGGTTTCTGGTATCACACACTGTGATTTGGAGGTTTTGTTCCCAGCAGGAAAGCATCAAGATCAAATTAAAGCTTATAAACACAGCCACATCCCATTTCAAAAGTCTAGCGCATAAAACACACACTCAGAGTGCTCAGATGCACCAGCTGGGATGGGCCAAGGGCTCTGGAATGTCCTGCAGTCAGCCAGGCAGATGCACCCACCCCAGAGGGACTTGGAGGGCCCGGCCCGCGAGGCCGCTTTCCATGCGGGGCTGGGCTAGGCCTGCGCACCTGGTGATGACTCACGGGAATGCACTCTCAGGAGCCACACTTTGATGATGTGTTACACTGCGATATTTTCACTCCCACTGGGATTCTGAGTGAGAAGGAGAAAGACGTTTCCCAAGATGAGCCACCAGCCCCCCGGGGATTGGCGCCAGTCACCCCGACCGCCCTCTTGGCTCTTTCCCACAGGGATTTGCCCCAGCCTCGCCTGCTTCGGAGCCACTCCAGCTTACCTCCCGCCATCCTGCCTGGTCCTGTCCCATTGATGGCCTTCAAGGACCCTGCCTGGGCTGGCCCCTCCGGCCCAGGGTCCCCTCCTCCTGCACCCCAACTGAGTTTGCACTGGGAAACGGCCTTCCAGACAGCTACCTGACCGTGTCATCCTCCGCCCCTATCCCGGAGAGCATGCGATGCACCAGACCAGACCCTGCCCCACGTTTCCAGGCACATAGAGGAACCTGCGACCTCATAGTTTCATTTCTGCTCTGCATAACCCAGAGGCAAGATAGAGCTTCATCCAGACCCTCTGTTGCAGTTAGAAAAGGAAAAGACAGCAGACTTACACCACAGGCTGGTCATCCCAGCACCCTAGCAGGCTGAGACAAGAGGATCTCCAGTTCACGCCTGTCTGGGCAATTTAGTAATTTAGGGAGAGCTTGCCTCAAAAAAAATTTTTTTAAAGTGAGACCCTGACTCAAAAATAAAAATAAAAAAGGCCTGGGGTTACAGCTGAGTGCAGTGGCCCCAGATCCAACTGCCCAAGTCAGAAAAGGGGGTGGAAAAGGGAAAGGAAGGGGAGAGGAGGGGAGGGGAGGGAAAAGGTGGAGCTCAGGGGAGGAGGAGGCCGGGCAGACACTGACTCTTCCATTCCTGTGGTTTCCAGCTTCTCCTCCCTCAGCCTGCCTCCCTACTGCAGCCCGAGCCGCCTCCACCCAGCTTCTCGCCTGCAGAGATGCCTTTGGCTCTGCAATGGGAAGATTCTCATCCAAAGATTCGTCCTGGTATCCCTTGTCCTCTAGACTTTCTAGAAGCTGACCATGTGCATATTCTTTTTTTTTTTCAGCTGGTTCTCACTATTAGCCCAGGTTGACCTTGAACACACAGCAATCCTCCTGCCTCAGCCTCCTGAGTGCTGGGATTACAGGTGTGCGCCACCACAATTTGCACTCTTACCTTTATTAATTCCCTATTTCCAGTTGATTTCCTCTTGGCTTGTTTTGATCTCTTTGTTTCTATTTTTTGGGAGCTAAGTACCATAACCATTGCTCTCTTGAGTCTCTGGGGTAACATAAGACCACAAATATTAGTCTGAGTAAAGCATTAGCCACGTTCCCCTAGTTTTGTGTAAAACTATCGTTTTAGTTTCAGTTTCTACGAGATATAGACAGGTCTTGTATCCTTGAGTTCCACGCTCTTGGATTTACCCAACCCTCAGATCAAAACTACTCACAAC
Organism: Dinomys branickii; assembly: GCA_004027595.1. Classification (NCBI taxonomy): domain Eukaryota; kingdom Metazoa; phylum Chordata; class Mammalia; order Rodentia; family Dinomyidae; genus Dinomys; species Dinomys branickii. Next base: position 80,152 of record PVLD010001383.1, read on the forward strand.
ACGTTTTTGTATCTGTACTGAGCATGCACAGACTTTTTTCTTGTCATTATGCCCTGAACAATACAGCATAACATCTATTACATACCACTCACTTTGAGTCAGGTATCATCACTGTCTAGGGGCTGTTTGAAGTGCACCAAGGACATGTGTAAGGTTGACGCAAACACTGTGCTAGTCTATGCAGAGAGCTTTCTAATAAAATGCAGAAGTGTCCATTTCAATGAGTTTGGGCAAAAGTGTCCACCCAGGTAAATAATGACCTCAGTCAAGATACAAAACAGCCAGACGTGGTGGCTCAGGCCTGTAATCCACCACTCTGGAAGGCAGAGTGAGAAGGAGGCTTACAAGGTTGAGCTCAGCCTGGATAATTTACTGACTTAGTGAAACCCTCTCTCAAAACAAAAAAAAAAACACAAAATAAATAAAAATAAAGAGTCTGAGATGTAGTGGATTTAATCCCCAGTATCACAAAAAAGAAAGAGAAAAAAAATACTTCCAGGGTGGCTCCTCTTTTTGGTGGGGGGATTGAACTCAGGACCTTGTGCTTGCCATGCAGGCGCTGTGCCACTGAGCCATTTCCTTGGCCCATTTCTTTATTTTAATGTCATTTGATCATGATCAGCATATAGCCTAGAAAAGGGTATTTTTTTTTAATTTTGTGAGGATGTCTTTTGTAGTCAAAAGAAATGACCAGAAGGAGTAATCCCATTAAAGCATTTTTTTTCAAAACATCTAATATTCCTTCTGGTGGGGATTCCCAGTTTTCTCGCTGCACCCCTGAGTGGGGTCCCTCCACCCACAACAGCCCTGATTAGGCCTCAGGCGGTCAGATGGGCCTTCCCACGTGTACCCCGGGGCTCCCCTTCAGTAGGTCTCGAGGTCCTGGAAGGTCAGGGGCCACGGTGTCTTCATCTCTGTGACTCTGGGGCTGATGTGGCACTCGATGTGGCAAAGCTGCCCCATCGGTGCCCACTAGTGGATTGAATTAAGCTCACTCCACCCTGGGGGCCCTGGGAACCCACACGGATGGGCATCCGCGTCCAGAGGACCCGCCCTCTATCTGCAACCTCATCTCTGCATTGGCTCAGTTCAGGGCAAGATGTTTCAGATTGCTCTTCAGAGGGCCTGGATAATTCTGGGACATTCTAGACTCTGCCTGTTGTCTTCCACGCCGTGACCCTGAGCCTTGAAATAAGCAAATCATTTCAAACATCACCTCTTTAAAAAAAGACCTCTTTCAGGGAGGGCACTGATAGACAGAGAGTCAGCGGATTCCATTAGGCCGGCAGAGGCGGGGAGAGAGATCCTTGACCAGGGCATCTCTGCGGTCCTCAGAAATCCAATCCAGGGCAGCTCTCAGGAGACAGCGGCACTTGCCGCTGACCGTCACAATATCCCTGTGCCTGAGCTGGCCAACAGCCCCCTCCAGGGATGAGTGTGTGTGATCAGCAGAGAGGAAGTCCCCCCTTATCCCTTAAGCTTGGCCTCTGAGGGGGCAGAGTGCACCCGCAGGGAAGGAGGGACAGATGCTACACAGGTGGCATATGGGTGAGCTACTGTCCTGCCCAGCTGAATGTTGCCTGTCCTTTCTCCTCTCCCAGGGCCCCTGAACTTCAGGAAAGCTCATCTGTCCCTTTCATGCCCTGGTTTTCCTGTAGAACTCGATGCAAACTCCAGCCCTGGCAAGAGCCAGCCCTCCCTGCAACTCCTTGGCCTTCCAGTCCTCCCATGGTGCTGACTTCTCTGCTGCTTTCCTGAGGCAGGAGCTTCTTCCCCTCGAGCCTGTGTGATGTGTCCCTCTGCCTGGGACGCTCTTCGTCCCCTACCCCAGCCTTCCCCTCCTAACCCCATGCTTCTCAAACAGCAAAGAAGAGGATTTCACAGAGCAAATGGAACTGCTGTCAGGAGCCCTGAAACCTACAGAGATCCTTCTCCAATTCTCCAAATTATCTCAAAGAAAACACCGCGATTTGGTGCTGAGATGCTTTCTGCACCCAGTCTTAGCCTAGTTTATCTTCGTTTTGAGCAAGGAGAGAACAAGCCCGGGCTTCTGCCGGCACGGCACCTCTGTGGAGGGTGAGTGTTTTGATTTCTGTGGTTACCTGAGCGCCGCAGAAACGCCGCTTTCCCATTTACTCCCATGGTATCGTTTTCCTTTCAAATAAAAGTTGCTTAGTGACTACAAAAGTAAGTTTATTTCAAGAAAAATATTGAGAAAAGAATCATCCAGGGAGTGAGTGGATGTGGGGAAGGAGCAGACTGCAGCCGGTGGTTAAACTGAATGATTTAAATTGGCAAACAGCAAACCGTGGTCGGGAGCTCAGACCCAGCGGACAGCACCCAGAGGCCGCAGCTGCCCCACTGGCCCCCAGGTCCACTCCGCTGACTGGTCCTCAGCGGTCCCCTCTGAGGGGAACACAGGTCCCGCCCATAAGGCTCTGGTGTGACATGAGATCGCACATGAAAGGCTCAGGCCCAAGACCCCTCACAGAGCGTCCAGCCAGGAAGTGGCCCCTGGGATCACCACCAGTGTAGATGGTGAGAAGATCCACTTGACAAGTGGGACAGCTGAGCCTCAGAGGGGAGGAACGGTCACAGCCCAGGGACACGATCCTGAGGGGCTGCTTAGGCCTGGAGCGTGTGGGCCCACGATTGAAGTACGACCACGAAGCAACAGCTACTCTGCCGGAGGTGGATGTGGAGGTGAGGTCGGAGGGAGCGGGCAGGAGGGGAGAGGTTGCTAAGCAACCCGCCCTGATGCGGGAGTTGGCAAAATGGCCAAAGCACCAGGCATCCATAAAATCTCCCCTGTGATGCTCCAAAGTCACCAGTGGGATGTGTCCTTCACAGCTGCCCTGGGCCTCAGAACCTGGGAAGTAAAACAGGAGAAGGGGCCCACGCCGTGTGCGGATGGATGGACTCCCGCGGGGAGGAGAGGCCACACGGAGTCAGCGCAGAGCACGGAGGGGGGAATGAGAGAGAGCTGCTGGCGGAAGGGGACGGGGGCTCCCCGAGCAGCACAGACCTGCGGGACAGCTTTGGACACCTCAGACGTGGGCTGTGTGCACCTGGGTCACAGCGCCACCCTTTCCAGCCAGGGCTGTTTGTGACCCAAACAGCCACGGGAAAGTAGGACTGGTCCCCAGGCCACGGATAAACACCGGGGTCTGAGTCCATCTCTTTCCTGAGCATTTTTTTCCAGTTACCTGAGCCATTAATTCTATCTTTGTCTTAGACAGCTGGTGTTGAATTTTGGGGAACACATGAAAAATTCATAATTTATAGAAGCTAGAGCTAGGTACAATTACACTCCTGTTTAAAGATGAGGAAACTGCTGGTTGCAGCACGGCAGTAACCCCATCATTTGGGAGGCTGAGATAGGAGAATCACTGTGAGTTCAAGGCCAGTGTGGGCTACATAGCGAATTTGAGGCCAGCCTGGACTACATGGGGAGACCCCAACTCAAAAAATTTTTTAAAAGATGAGGAAACTGAGACCCTCCCCCTATCTTACTACTCTGATTTTTTAAGCTGATGACTTCACCTTTATTAGAGACATCCCTTCTCTGTTCACTCTCCACCAGTGAAAAGAAAAAAATCTGGTGCCCACTCCCCATTAGCCACTTATGGTCAAGGAATCCTGGGAAATGTAGTCTTTGTTCTAAGCGGCCAGCTTCCCGGCCACTATGAGACGTGACAGGGGACAGGGAGGGTAGCCAGTGGTCCCTACCACTGTTCAATAGCACCTGCCTTGTCCCTCAAAGGACATCTATAAGTGTGCAACAGATGACCTCAAGCCCTGCACCAACATAACAGGGAGGACAGCCCTTGGCTCACGGCAAGATCAAGCCTTATGCCAATAGACAGGCCGGAAGGGGACGGTAGTGAGCAAGAAGAGGACACAATCCACCGAGACTTCTGCCGCTTTCTGGGACTCTAGGGATCCTGGGTCTTCTTCAGAGCACTTGGCCTCTCCTGCCCCAGCCCCTGAGATAGCTGCTGAGGGAGGGGACCCTGGCTGTCCTGCCTTGTGCTGCCCTGAAGCTCCAGCCATTGAAGGAAGTGCTAATCCCAGGCTGTCCCCTCAATCCGAAGGAGGACCCGCCCCTTGCAGGCCGAACCTCAGGGCTGCTGCTGGGGGCAGGATCGCAGCACTGCGTACAAGCTGCAGCTGCACCTCCAGCCTAAAGTCTACGCAGCAGACTGTGCTCAGCAAAGGCGCCAAACGCGAGGCTCGCCTGGCATGGTGAGCTTTCCCTTGCTTGATCCCTGCAGATTCTGCTTCATCTTTATCACTCACAGACCGAACCGCTGTTGAGTCCCTTGGTCACCATGACCTCTCTGGAGAGGGGATGGGGCAGCCTCAGGGGCAGATGTCCTCACAGCACTGGGTCCTGCGCTCTCAGATCTTCTGTCCCCACGAAGGGCCATTTTTGCACACTCGTTCACGATCTCACATGAAGAGCCACTTCTTCACCTTGGCACCCCTGCTTCTCCCTCTGCTGCCTGAGCCGGTGCAGTTTCACAAGTGGATCCAGGCACATCCAGGCCCTAAAGCCACCCCACCCCACCCCACCCCACCGCGCTCTGTCGCCTCCACTGAGTTGGAAGCCAAGATCCCACCCCCACCCCACCAGCCCGCAGCCGGGCTCAGAGGTGGGGGAAACCAGCTGCTTCTGCCTTAGCAGGACGGCGCTGGGGCCTCGGGTGGTGAGCAGAGCATGGTGTCGGGAAGAGAGAACTCAGGAACTCGGAGGGGCTGTTTGCCTCGCGTCTTTTATAGTCAGATGTTGGAAGCAAGAAATTCCACTTCCGGTCCGCAGTGTGAACGCTGTCACGTGCGGTGCTCTGTAGACGTGGACAGGCGAGGTCAGAGCCCTGCGCGTCCTCGGAGTGCAGCCCCGGGAGCTGATTCTCCGGGCCGAAATCCCAGGCCCCCACTAACCAGCTGTGTCGCCCTCTCTACCTTCAGTGCAACCCCTGCAGCGTCGCCGGTGTCTCCACGTTCCCGGAGCTGGTCTCCCTCGGGTTCTTCCACCAGGAGTGGATGGCACTACCCATGCCCGCCCTTGCCGGCTGTCTCTACTCAGAAACGAGGACGGAGGGCACTTCCTCCATGGGCCTCCCAGCTCCCCATCCAAAGTAGGCCGGCCCCTCCTCTTGATTATTTCATGGATCCTTTCCTTCATGGGCCCAAGGTGGCTGCCGAAACTCTATCATCACGTTGATGTTCCAGACAGCAGGAAGGCACCAAAGATAACGCACAGTGCCCCCACCCAGTAAGGACACATCCCAAAGTTATGAATACCGCTTCTGGTATTCCCCACTTCTAGGACCAAGTCACATGGCCATACCTTGCTGCCAGGGAGGCTGGGAAGTGTAATCACTACTCTCAAGTGGTCAGAGGCTGGGGCTAGCCAGTAGTTCTACTACTAGGAAAGAAGAGGGCATAGCTCAGTGCTAGGGGGCCACTAGGATTCCCTTCACCAGCCGCCTCCCAGCTATTTCACTTTGCACAATATATGGGGACTCTGTTACATATCTCAGATTTCCTGTCTGTAGTAAAATCCAAATCTTTCCAGTTGTATCTCTTTCAACAACCCTGATTAACTCACTTTGCTGATAAAGCACTGGACTCCTTTCTATTTCTCAAATGTGCCAAGTTCATCCCTACCACAGGGCCTTTGCACTTGTCCAGCCTAATTATACTAAGCCTGGATAATTTTTTGAACTGTGGTAAAAAAATAAGTGCAATTTAAAGTTACCATTTAAGACCAGGGATATAGCTCAGTGGCACAACGCCTTGCTTGGCAAGTGCAAGGTCCTGAGTTTGATTCCTGGTACCAAAAAATAAATAAATAAAGTTACCATTCAGCCATTCCTCAGCGCCCAGTCCAGTGATGTTGAGTACATGCACACTATTGTGCCACCATCGCCAAGGTCTATCCACAGAACCCTTTCCACAAATCCTTCTTCCCTGCCCCCAGCATTCACCATTGTACTTTCTGTGTAAATGAATTTGACTATTCCAGGTGTCCCATGTAACTGGAATCATATGTGTCCTTTTGTGAGTGGTTCACTCAGGCTGTGGTATGTGTTAGGATTTCCATGCTTTTCAAGACTGAGTAGTATTCCACCATGGGTGCACATCACATTTGTGCTATCCACTTATCAATCAGTGGACACCTGTGTTGTTTATACATTTTGGCTAGTGTTGATAATGCTGCTGTGATCACACATTTACAGATATCTCTGGGAAACCCTTATGTGCATTATCTTAGGTACCTACACAGCAGTGGAATTGCTGGATCGTGTGATAAGTCTGGTCTTCATTTTTAGGAACAGTCCTATGATGTTTCCATAGTACCTGACCATTTCGCCTTCTCAACAGCTGTGCATGGGTATCCAGCTGCTCCGTATTTTTGTCAACACTGGTTACCTCCCGTTTTTTTTTTTTTGTTTTTTTTTTGCAGTACCAGGGATCGAACTCCCTGCCTTGCGCTTGCCAGGCAGGTGCTTATTCCACTGAGCTATAACCCCAGCCCACTTTCTGTGCTCTTGATAATTATGATCCTACTGGGGGTGAGGTGGGGTCCTGTTGCATTTCCCTAGTCATTAGTGATGTCAGACATCTTCCTTTATGTTTACTCACCAATTTATATCGTCTGCAGAGAAAAGCCCATTCAAGTCCTTTGCCCTGTTTTTAATCTGGTTGTCTGTTTTTTGTTGTTGTTGAGTTGTAGGAGTTCTTTCTATATTGTGGATATTAACCTCATCCCAGACATTTGATTTCCAATATTTTCTTCCCTTCTGTAGCTTACCTTTCCACTCTGTTCATTGTGATTTTTTTACTGTGACCTTTGATGCACACAAGTTTATAACATTGATGTAATCCAGTGCACTGGCTTCTTTTGTTGCCTGTGTTTGTGTCATATCTGAGAAATCATTGACAAGAAGATTTTCCTTGTGTTTTCTTATAGGAGTTTTACAGCATAGGTTTATGTTTAGAACTGTGATCCATTTTGAGTTTGTTTATATATGGTGTGAGGTAATGGTCTAACTTCAGGCCTTTGCATGTGGATATCCAGGTTTCCCAGCACTTTTTATTTAAGAGACTGTCACTTCTCCATCAAGTGGTCTTGCCATCGCTTGACCTATTTATAAACAAGGGGTTAATTCTGGGTTCTCTATTCTGTCCTATTCTCCATCTGTCTTTGGGCAACGATACATTATTTTTTATTACTGTAGCTTTGCAGTAAGTCGGAAAACAGGAAGCATGAGATCACCAACTTTTTTTTCAAGATAGTTTTGCCTATTTGGGGTTTCTTGAATTCTGTATGAAGCCAGGCGTGGTAATAGACGCCTGTAATCCCAGCTCTCAGGAAGCTGAAGCAGGAGGATCCATGCAAGTTCGAGGCCAGCCTGGGCTACAAAGTGAGCTCAAGGCCCACCAGAACTGTATAGCAAGACCCTGTCTGAAAAAGACAAAAAAAAAATTCTTTTGTAGCTGAATTCTGTATGAATTTTAGAACAAATTTTCTGCAAAAAAAAAAAAAAAAATCATGGGATTTTGATAGAAATTGCACTGAGTGTTTAGGCCCACTCGGGTAGGACAGTTGTCTTAACATTAACTCCTCAAATTCATGAACAAGCACAGCCTGTCTTTGTGTTTGAGTTTCCTTTCACTTCTTTCAGCAACATTTTTAGTTTTCAGTATATAACTCTTTCTCTTCCTTGGTTACATGTACACCTCAGTATTCTATTCTTTTCGATGTCATTGTGGTTTGGACGTGAAATGGCCCCCAAAAGCCATGTGTTCAACATAGGATTCTAGCTTATGGCATATTGGGAAGCAATGGGACCTTTGGGGGTAGAGAAAGCAGGTCATGGGGGTGACACCTGAAGGGTACACTGTGTCTCTGGCCTATTCTCTCAGCCTGGCTCTGGGCTTCCTGTCTACCATAATGTTCTGCCTGTCCCGGGACCCAAAGCCGTGGAGCTGCCTTCATTGTCACCGGCAATCAGCAGAATTGACAACGCACCTTCCGGCCTTTGGGGAATGAAGTATCCAATGCCCTGAGAGGGAAAAATAAACCTCCAGGAAGAGAGGGAGAAAGGGAAAGGAGAGATTTCCTAAGGAGGAGTGCATTTGCCAGCACTGAGCATGAGCATACGTTTCCTCCTGGTCTCCATCTAAGAGGAAGCCCAGAGGAGGAAACAGAAAAGACAATGCTTCATCCTGAGACTAGCCCACACCTATGTCGGGAATCTGTAGAAATGGCGCCTTTGGGCTATTATCAAGAAGGAGAAAGAGAAAAGACCAGGCTCTGAGCCTCAAGTCTCAAGTGTTCATCGTCCTTCTGCGCCCGGCAGTCTGGCAGCAGCTGGCCGGGTGGGCACATTCCTCCCTGCAGCCCTTTCTGCTCTCACTCTACATTTCGCAGCTTGTCTCTCAACAGCCCAGCGATTAGAAGCAAAGCGGCCAATTACAGGCTAACTCTCATGTCTTGAATTCCAAGCCTTGAATCTTGGGCTGCCTCCTGCCTGACCTGGATTATCTGTGACCCTGACATTTGCTGTGCTCGGGGGCCTGCAGCATTGAGCACTCTGGACACAGTAACGCACCTAATCCGGGCTTCCAGGTCCCCAGCTCTCAGGTGAGCAGTCAGGCTGGGCTGAAGCTGCAGGATTCCAGGCCCCCACCGCTGGCTACTGACCAGAGCGATCACACACTGTGCTGCATGGCTCCAGGCATCTTTCCTGGAAAAAATGCCACTCGCCTGAGCCAGTGGCTCCCGGGTAACCAGACACTGAATGGGACCTTTGAATGGGACTGCTCTGGAGGTCTCAGAATTTCCACTTAAGGCCATAAGAAAGGTGTTGGAACCCACTTGTTCTAAGGGGAAACACCCAGACCACCCCCAGAACCCCAGCATGAGAGGAGGCCTGGAAGGAGACTCCTCTCCCAGGGGGAGACCAGAGGCAAGGAGGCTCCTACCTGCCAGGGCCGTCGCCCCCCAGACAGGACACATGTCTTCCTCCCTCACTGGCAGCTTCTCCACCAGGAGGAGAAGATTGAAGGGGCACAGAAGAAAGGGCTGGGATGCCCCCTCTCCTGCAGGACATGGGACACATCAGGGACACGGGACAGGGTTAAGCAAACCATGTTAGCAGTGCCCCTGGGCAGAGGAAATGCTGGGCTAGGCCCACTTGGAAAGGAGTCAGCCAGAGGGTGGCCCAAGGCTTCCCCCTGGCAGGAATCAGGGCACATCCTCAGTGCCCCAGGGTCTGGGGACTGTGCAGGGGAGCCCAGGGTCCCAGGCAACCAGCACTGGCCCCATGCACTTGCGTTGGGTCAGACCTCCTGGGAGCAGACCCTGAGGTTGGGTCCATGGACAGGGATTGGATCCAGGACTGGCCAGGGGAAGGGAATTGATTAAGAAGGGCAAGAAGATGGGCCAAAGTGCGCCAGCATACATTACAGCAGCTCATCGTCCTTCCACAGGGCAGCCCAGGGCAGGCCTCCTCTGGGAACCACTGAGGCCCAGAACACTAAAGAGGACAGGGCACCCAGGCCAGCTCTCCCCCCCGGCCTCTCCCGCTTCAGAGACAATCCAAGTGTGCGCTGTGCTGGGTCGGGAAGAGCTGCAGTTCTCTAGAAGCCTTGAAAACAGATGAGCTGCTCCCTGTCCCGGGGGCCCGCAGACTTACACTGTGTGCAGGGATTTGGGGTGTGTCACCAGGGGCCCTCCTGCCTGACCTGTGCACCTGATGCACCCGGTGCTCCTGCCCCATTTTAGTCACATCTTTACACGAGTTACTTGGTGCCTATCGTCACATCGGGGCCACTAGGTCATTTCTGTCATAGGGTCTGATGTGGGGCTGTCTGGTTGTCGTCTTCCTTTCATATCATCTGATGTTACTTTGGTTCCTTTATAGGGACATGAGGATGTGGAGATGCTGTGACCTGAGTGCAGAATCCAATTTGACCAGCACTGCCCAATGGAGATAGAATCCGATCCACACACGCAATCTTACATTTTTTTCATAGGAACATTAGGAAAAAAAAACCTAAAGAGAAACAGACAAAATTAGGTTTAATGATGAGTTTTACTTAACCTAAAACATATCTTGAAATGTTGCTTCCGCATAGAATAGAAAAGTTAAGACTGTTCACGTTTTTTTCATACTGTCTGCAAAGTTTTATTTGAAGTTTTACATTTACATCACCATGTTTATCAGAAATACTTAATCTGTATTTGGATTTCAGAAAATTGACAGTTGAAAAAGTAGATACACCTCCATAGCCAAAACAAATTTAAGTTTCCCAATAACTAAATCATATATATTAAAAAAAAACACATCTCTACTTTAGTCACTTACATGAATTAAAATCAAACAAAATTAAAAATTCCGTTGCTCAGGCACACTAGCCGCATGTCGGGTGTTCAGTCACCGCCCATGTACAAGGCAGTGCAGGTCTAGATACAGTGGTACCCCGGCTCACGAACTTCATGCTTTCCATGATTCTGGGTGCCACTGAATGGCACTTTCTCAATGACTCGGTAAGCTTTGCGATCAGCTCTTTCCAAACAATCCGACTTGGGTTTCATCAAATCGACCCTCCCCACCCTCTGACACGCACTTTCCTAGCTGTCCATTTGCCCTCTTTCTCTGATGGCAATACCAAGTCAACCTGGAGCAGAGCTTCGGTACAAAACTGCCAACTTCCAGCACACAGGGCGCTCCATGATCCCTTGGGGGTGGAGCAGAGGGCCCCAAGCTATGGGCTATCAGTCCCTCTGTTCTCAGAGGGATGGACAACCGGTTTGACCCTGCTAGGCAGTTGCACAGGGAAGGTCCTCCGCTGCAGTTGGGAGTAAAGTGCAGTGAGCCGCAGCCAAAGGGGCGCCACTGCTGCTGCTCTTGCTGCTGTAAAAGCTCCCGGCACCCCGCAGCCCTGTGCTGGAGGCTGCCTGCACCATCCCTCCCCACCAATAGCTGCAACACAGCCATGCCAACACCACGCTGACTTGATTCTGGTGTCTTCCTGTGCCCACGCTGCTCCTTGGTTAGGAGACAACAACATGGTCCTCAACTCTGGGTCATCATGGGGAGCCAACAGTATTAGCACGCCACGGCGCCCGGGCTTCTCAGCGGTCCAGGAGTGGCCACATCGTCAACAATGATTCATTTGGTGCTGTAGAGAAACCATGCTTAAAGGAGAATGTTGTCTCTCTAGATGTGTGGCCAACAGATGTATGGTTTCTGTCGCTGGTGGTAGCCACATGGTGACCAAGAGGGAACCCGACCTGTGAATGAAACCCCAATAGCTGACAGCAGAGTAGAAACGCTGGCAGCGGTGCAGAGGTGCAAATCAAGTACATCGCCTCACCTGGAACCAGGTTCACTAGGGTTCAGTTCCTGGCAGCCTAAAGCAGCAAACTCCTACACACAGGATCCCTCCCAACCACCGACCCCAACCCACAGTACCAGCCACTTCTTTCCTCTGCATCCCTGGCCTTTCTCCTTGCTAATCTGCTATACCCCCTTCCCTGTGCATGTCCACAGCAGCCACAGGTCTGAGAGAACAGTTTTACTTGTTTCTGTGCCCCCAAATGCAGGACCCTGTGCTGAGGGGGTGCTTTGCAAATTTCCTCATACAAATGAATGTGGTTTTTTTCATTTTTGCAGTTTCTTTAAAAAGTGGGCTAAGGTGGATGAAAAGCACTGTATTTTTGTTTGTTTTTTAAGAGATTCATCGCTAAGCTATAAACTGCTCTGTTAGACAACACCACAGTACTTCGATGCCGGTAAAGATGGGTTTTAAGATGTTTTATCTCACCGGGACAAAGTACATGTCCATAAAAGTCCCATCCATCTTTTTCCCAGTTGGCAGTGTTTGAAGACTCAGTAATTTCCTTCCTGCAGTTGATATCCCTCTTTTACGTCCAGACCCCCTTTAACAGACGTGGCACTTTCTGCCAAACTCATCTGGACAGGTGGCAGCTGCATCAAGCTGCTCACGGGCCCGGGGCCCTCTCCATCCATTTATCCTTTAACGGTGGGGGACGGACGCCCATCCTTGTCCTCAGAATAAAATCCAGGTGGGTCTTTAAGAGAAAGCTCACTCGGCTCCAGGCAAATTCAGACCTGGGAGTTCAGGGAGAAAATGTGTCTGGGTTTTAAATCACAGCTGAGGGTTTCAAGGCCTTCCTCCAGATGGTCAGAGGCCCCAGGGACCAAGAATGTGTGACCTCGGCATCAGGGGGACACCAGCGCACCCTGCAGGTCCCCGGCGCCCGCCGCTCCCATCCTACCTGTCGCTCCCACAGCAAAAGGCACCTGCACCCCAGTGACAAGGTCCAGTCTTGGTGTCTGCCGGGAGCCTCCTCCTCGCCTCTTTCCCCCGCATCCCACCCACAGGCTGCTAAACTGGAGCCAGCACGCGGTGGCTGCCTCTCTCACCGCTGCTGCGCACGCTGTAGGCCAAGTACCCATCATCTCCTGCTCGACCCTGACAGTTGCTGACTTCAGCCTCCCTGGACAGTCTACCCTATGGCAGAGGGATTTTTTTTTTTTTTTGAGACATGGTCTTGCTCTGTAATTCAAGCTGGCCTTGAACTCACTTAGGTAGCCCAGGCTGACCTCAAACTTACTGCACTCCTCCTCAGGCAGAGATTACAGATGTGCATCCCCATGCATGGCAGCCAGAGGGATGCTTTCAAAATATCAAGTCAAAATCATAAAAAGCCCACCCCATCTCTCTTCTGTGCATGGCCTGCAAGGTTCTATATAATCTCCACTCTGGCTCCTCTTCCCCTGACTCCCTGCACTGATTTTCCTGGGACACACTAGGTACCCCCACCACCACAGGACCTTTGCACATGCTGTTATCCCCTTGTCTGGAACACTTTTCAGTCAGATATGCACATGCAAGACCCTTTAGTTCTCTCTGGCCTCTACTAAAAGGATTTCCATGCCTCCTGCCCATGTAAGGTAGCCCCCAGTTACTCTATTTGTAGGTGCACATGTCCACATGAATGTCCATGTGATTATACTCATGTGAGAACACATGCCTCTTGTTCATGCTCCCATCTCAGCCCCCACTGAAAAGCCAGTTCCATGAACACAGCCATCTCCCTAATGCCTAGGACAGCACCTGGCACGTCCGCTGTTCTGTGGAGCTGCTGAATGAATGAATGAATGAATGCCAAACACTGCTGAGGACTTGGGAGATGGCAGAGCTGGCCTAGCCCAGAGCATCTGACCCAGGGCCGAGCTCCTGGTCCTGTGTCCCCAGAGGAGGAGTTACTACAAGCCTGGTGGCCTTGTGCTTGGGTCTCTGCAGCACAGTGATCTTTCTGCAATCCCCTGGTCCAAGCACCATGGCAGCAACCAGAGCCAGGCAGACCCAGATGCAGCCCTTGTGCAGGACTCCCAAGTTTCCAGGTCTGTGTCCCCAGAGACCCAGTTCCTGGACAGTCACCAGCCACAGCTCCATAGACCAGTGGGACACTACCAGGCAAGCAGGGCGAGAGTTTACCGGGCCTGGCACTTCATCTCAGAGCACCCTGGAGCCGAGGGAGGGAGCTGCAGGCCGTGAGGGAGACAAGGCCGGCCGGTGCCTGCTTCTGCCAGGCCAGGGCACTTCCCCCATGGAGATTTTGGGAGCCTGGGTCCTGATCCCATTCTCTCACCACTCCTTGCCAGTCAGGACCACAACAGCCCCACTTGGCAAATGAGGAAACTGAGGCATGGCCCAGGAGAGAGATGCGCCTTTCTTCAAAGAGCTTGTTACCCCAGGTCTGTAGCAAAGTGACCGCAGTATGAGCCCTGAGCCTGCAGCCTGGACTGGGTCCCTGCTCAGCCACTCTCAAGCTGGGCAAATTGCTAATCCCTGTGCACCTCTGCTTTTCCATCTGTAAGTGGGTGACAGGTGTACTAGACTTGGGCATTTTTTATGAGCGTAATGAACAGGCATCAGCCACAGGAGAGGAGCCCAGCCCTGGGGCCAGAGCCCTAGTACACAAGGCGGGGCCTCACCAGCATCAGCCAGGGCGGGTGTGGAGCCCTGTGGCTGATTTTATTTTTGTAGATGTCTGTTGTTTAGCTTTGTGAACTAACCAGTGCATCACCTCTGCTTAGCAAGCACTGTACTTATGAAATAAAAACACAGAAACACAGAACACACATAAAGCACTTGACCAGTATCTGCCACACAAGTATACTCCATGAATCTGGGCTGCTCTGGTTTTTTTGTTTGTTTGTTTTGGGTGGGTTTTTTGGGTTTTTTTGTTGTTGTTGTTGTTCTTTTGTCCTTTTGAGAAAGAGTCTCACTATGCAGTTCAGGCTGGCCTTGAGCTCACTTTGTAGCCCAGGCTGGCCTTGAACTTGCAATGATCCTCCTGCCTCAGCCTCCTGAGTGCTGGGATTACAGGCGTGCACCAACACACCCAGCCTGCTCTGCTTTTTCGAGGGTTTTTTGGTACCGGGAATCGAACTTATGATTCTCGCTTGCCAGGCAAGTGCTGTGCCGCTGAGCTACATCCCCAGCCTCGGCCCATTCTGTTTTATTGACAAAGTCAGACCAGAGCCCAGCACTCGTCCTAGCCCACCTGCTTCCCCCGAGTTCACAGCACAAACCTCCAGACAAACAGTTCCAGGCCTGCTCCATCTAGACACTTGTTCACCTCTGAGGTCACCTTTGCACTCTCTGCCCCCATCTCCACTGTTCCAGCCCCCCATGTGCATGCGCACACACATGCATACACACACACACACACATTCATACACACATACATATGTGCAAACCAAAACTCTAGCCCTAAGGCTCTGAGTCCAGCCTTCTTTGCGAATTCCACACTGGGCCTCCTTGAAGCCCCACCCCTGCCCAGATGCCCACCTCCCCTCCCACCAGGCTGAGGGCCTGTGCAACAGGGATCTGGGCAGAAAAACCCGCTGGTCCTCGCTCCCCTGCCAAGAAGACAAAGGGGCTGGGGAAGTGTCCCCTCACCCCAAGCCTCCCACCTCTGTGCCCTTCCTGGTGACCAGGACCAAACCTGGCCATGCTTCTGATTTTCCCCCCACCCAATCCTGAGACCCTGGCAGCTTTGTCGCCTGGTGACTGGCAGCAGGCGCTGGCACCAAAGCAGGGTGGACTCTGGTCTTTCTTGGAACTGGGGAAGAGGTGAAACCCACAGCTGCACGTGGCCACAGAGAGGGGCACCTGGACCCGCTCGGCGGCTCAGTGGGACCAGCCTGAGCGGGGAAGGTCAGTGCAGAGCTGGCAGGGCCATGGCCTTACAGCGATCCCTGCCCCCTGCTGAGCACTCTGGCTGGACAAAGTCCCCGAGGAGGGTCAAGAGCGATGCAAAGGGGGCTGCTGGGGCCCTTCTCTTGCTCCTTCAGTCTCTCAGCAGTAGACGGAGGTCCCAGCCCCGAGAGGCACAGGACTCCATTCTCACGAACTGTGCATTCCTACTGGAGGGATGAACCCAAGTGGGAGCAGGCGGTGTGCAGGAGGCTGAGGCAGGACTGCCAATGCAGCTGGCCTCCAGACACGGGCAGGGACGCTGGAATGGAAGGACGGAGAAGGTCTGGCTCAGAGGGATGGTGCAGAGGAAGCCAGAGGCAAGGACACGCTCGGAGGGAGCAAGACAGAGCTTCTGGTGGGCAGAGAAGACCGTGAGAACCAGACCACACTCTGAAAAGTGGCTCAGAAGCAGAGGCCTGAGCTGCCCAGGCAGAGTGCAGACTGTGTCCCTCAAGCCACTGTCCCTGGCTGCGGTCTGCACAGGCCACTGCCTTGCCAAACGCACAACCTGTGAAGGCATTTAGCATTTTAAATTTAACATTCCATCTATTTATTTTTAAAGCAAACTTCATAAGCTTGACTTTACTAGAAAGATACATTAAGCAAAGCAGCGTTACTAATCGCAGACAGATACAGTGGCCCGGTGCAGGGCTGGGCCCCAGGCTGGCTCTCACTTGGTTTCAGAGGAAATGGCCGGTTGCTAGGAAAGGATCAAGACATGATAGCAGCAAACAGAGACTCTGCCCCCTGAAGGAAAGCAGAACAAGTAATGACCCATCTTCCTAGCCGCTCCACGTTGTGTCAGGGGTCTGAGTCACACGTGGTGGCTGTCACTTGTCATCAGTCCCCAGAAAGCAGAAGTCATCCGCGCCCTAGACACAGCCCTGGAGCCCTTCAGTGGGATCAGCACCTCTTCCAAGTGCCACCCCCTGCTTATCTCTGCTGGATGGCCACGTCCATAGCCTCAGCAACGACTTCATCCCCATACATGGCCAGCAAGGAGGGCCAGGCAACTAACACCCCCAGAGAAAGGCTCACAGGAGGTGGGGTACCAACGCCCCATCCCCTCCATCCTGAGATCCCTCTGTCATGTGTGACTGGCTCCAACCCCCTGCTCTCTCCAGACACCTCCTGCCCCAGCAGACTGCACCCCTTGCCCTTAACTGGCTTCCTGCCTTCCCCCCACACTTCCTGATGCCCTAGCAGGGGTTCCTGGGGTCCCCTCCCAGATAAACACTTGCTCTCTTGTACCCGGGACAACCCCAACCAAGGAACCAACCACCAGTGACATTTGTCTCACTTGTAGTATCAGACCCCAAATCCGAGAAACTCAGCCCAAAGAGACTCTGAAAACAGCTTGGCTCTAATCAGCTTCCCAGAAGCCTGCTCTGCCATTTATTCAGGAATGAGCTGGATGTGTCCGTGAAATATTTCCACGTGGGATTGATTACTGAGGGTGAGACTAGAACAGAATCCATCGGATCTGCAGCCGGGCACTCCCCCTGGCTCCTACACAGAGTGTGGCCTTGGGCGGCGCCAGGGTGTGTCCAGGGAGATGGGCCAGGCACAGCAGCGGTCAGGGAGATGCTGCAGGAGACCGGCAGGGCATCTGCCCTCAGCAGGAATTTGGGAAGAGCAGTCACCAGGGATTTGTAACCGACAACGCTGGGGAAAGATGGAGGAAGAGTTTCTGAGTTATGCGGATACCTAGGTCAGTCACACCCCAGACAAACACAGCAGGAGGAGCAGGTGTGGGGAGAGAGAGGTCACAATTCAGAATCAGGTATGCTGACCTGGAGCTGATCTCAGGGCACCCAGGCAGAGGTGGAAGTAGCCTGTGGAGTAGGGACCAGTCTGAGAGGAGATAGGAGAGCCCTGGAGGCCACCTGTCTGTGGATAAATGTGAGGAAAGGGCATGTGGACTGAGGTGTGTGTGTGTGTGTGTGTGTGTGTGTGTAACTTGGAGTTGTAAACCACACATAGCATAAAATGTATCATCTCAAACATTCATCTGTGGCCACTTGAGCTGCCTCCATCTTTTGTCTGCTGCAAATCCCTGGTGACTGCTCCTCCCAAATTCCTGCTGAGGCCAGATGCCCTGCGGTCTCCTGCAGCATCTCCCCAACCGCTGCTGCGCCTACCTCCGTCTCCGAGCTATTATGAATGATGCTGTTATGAAACACGAGTGGACAAATATCTCTTGGAGACCTTGTGTTCCCATTTCACCCACAATTTGAGGGAGATGAGGTTTACGTGGGCTTACAGTTTCAGGCAGTGGCTGGGAGGCTCGAACATAAAACCAGTGTAGGATAGGAGAGCGGCTCCCATCAGAGCAGGCAGAAAACGCAGAGCAAAGTGAGGAGCCAGCGAGGGAGACAGACCCTTCCACGTCATACGCCCGGGGGGCTGCTTCTCGCCCAGACCCTATATCCTAGGAGCAAGTCGACGACACGGCCCCATCATCCAAAAGCCCCACTCTGAGCATGTGAGGCTTGCGGGGGCATGCTTGACCTAAACCATAACACTGGACCAACCATACCACCATACGTCCACTGTTTCAAGGAAACACCGGGCTGTTTTCCACGTGCTATTTTGCATTTTCACTGACCATGTACAGGGGTTCCAGTTCCTCCATATCCACATCAACACTTGTTATCTGTGGGGGCTCTTGTTTGGGTTTATTTTTAATATAGTGGCCACGCTTGTGGGTGTGTGCTGGCTCAGAACTTTTTAAGTTACAGATGATGAAAACGTGCAGAGCAAGAAAAGGGTGTGTGTGATGTAAAAAGGAGGGATGGATAAGTCAGTACCAACCTCACAAGCCCAGATCTGCTGGGGATGTGCCTGCCTACAAGTGACAACATTTACTCTTCTGTTAATGAGAAGTCTGGAAGCTGCTTTGTAATCTGGGCTCTTTTCCGCATGGCCATGTTCGGCTAACTAGCGATGGTGACATCACCCCTCCCAGCTTAACCTGACTGTGTCTGCTGCCCCTAGGACCATGTGTAGGGCAGCCAGAAGGCTTCTTGCTTCCAGGACCCTGGCCTTTTGAACAGGAGGAAAATGACTTCCCCAAAGATCTCCTTGCACCTCACTGGCAAGAACTTCCGTATGCTCACACATAGGATCCGTACTTAGGGGTCTGTTAAAGCAAAGACTGCAAGCCCACACACAGCTCTTTGGCTCAGTGGGCCCAGCCAGTGCTGATGTTGCTGGTCCAAGGACCACACTTTGAGAGCCACTAACAGAAATGACCTTGAGCTGGCTATATTAAAACCCAAACAAGGGGCTGGGGATATAGCTCAGTGGAATAAGCGCCTGTCTAGCAAGTGCAAGGTCCTGAGTTCAATCCCCAGTTCCGCCAAAAAAAATAAAAATAAAACCCAAACAAAATCAGATTCCTATTAGCAAGGGTTCCAGAGAGGCGAGGTGGATAAGAATCTAGATTTTCTGCTGTTAACTCTTAGCCAAGCTCATTGCTTCTTTTTCACCTGCTGGAGACCCTATGGCCTGAGGCAGGGTCGTGAATATCACCCTTTTGGTATTTAATCTATTTCCCATGACTTGGTAACAACCTTCAAGAAATTTGCCTAATGAATGACTGAGCATCTCACCAAGGATGTCTGGGCTGCTGCATGCTTTCAGACACTTGACCAAAGCCCCTTCCAGGACTCAGGCAGGCAGGCAGGTGGCCTCCAAGCCACAAAGCACCCCCTGCTCTACTGGGCTCGGGCACAGCAGAAGCCTGGCTTCCTGCTCTCAAGTGACAAGGCAAGATCAGAACTCAGCTGTGGGTCACCCAAAAACAATAGAGCAATGCCTGCTGCCTACACCCTGGCTGAGACAGAGAACCTGTGGGCACTGGTGCCAAGTAGTGTCTATTAATGGCCCACATGGGTGTGGCTCCTGCTGAAGTCCAAGAAACAAGCTCTAATTCACGGTCTAAGCCAACATCACCAATTGAAAACACCTTTAGCCTGGCTTATGCATCTTCATGAATCTGAGCAAAAGTAGCTGCCAGCAGGCCGCACATCCTACAAATTCCTTTATCCACAGGGGATCTTTTTAGAAAGTTGCCGGTGTGGAATACAATGAATGAAGAGAACTGTCCTGTGTGTCACTGACTCGCATTCTACACACACACACACACACACACACACATACACCCCGGAGGGAACAAAGTAGGGGTGGATTTTTTTAATATCCATTTTACAGAAGAGGAAACAGAGGCTCAGAGAGTGAGCCAGGCCAAGGCCATGCAGCCAGATGTGGGAAGCGGAAGCCAAATCCTCTGCCTGTGCATTTTACGTGATCCTCTGACCAATGAATTTGACAAGTTCTAGGTTTCATGAATGGATCAAATGTTCCTGCTTCAGTTTGAGAATAAAATGAGCTAGGACACTGGGCCTGTTCTGGGACCAACTTTGTCACATGGAATAGGTCCATTCGGGACTGGGGCCTAGGTCAGCACTGGGGCCTCCAGGGATGTGGAAGGCTGGGCTACTTCCCATCCTGTCCTGAAAGTTGATGAACATTCTGGAGTCCAAGCTCCTTGCCACCCTAGACAAAGCACTTCCCCTCTCTGACCCTGGATTCCCTAAATGTGACCCAGGCCTGATGAGGAGCATTAAATGAGAGGCACCCCCGCACATCAGGAGGACATACAAGCAGGTGTTTGTCTCCCATGGCCACCTGACCATAGGACGAATCCTACTTTCCCAGGCCAGTTTCAGAAACTCAAATGACCAAACTTCTCCATGCAGGGGAGCAACCACTGACCCAGGCTGACTGGACCGACGCCTGGGCAGCAGGTGCCAGATGGACCTATGCGATGTGGTGGCTGTGCCCGAGGAATCACAGCTTCTGAGACACACTGTGCCCAAGGCTTCTGGTTCCTCCAAGACAGCAAGAGCCCAGCCCTCAGCATCCAAGCCCAACTTCCCAGGTGGACATCATAGCTAGGATATGTGGCTAAAGCAGCCCCACAGTGGACCACATCAGCCACAGCTTCTATTAGTCCACCCAGGGCTGAGGGAGCCACAGAGCAAAAACAGTGGCACACTGTGTCCTCTCTTCTCGTTTCCTTGTTGTTTGTTTGTTGCTATTCTGAAGATTGAACCCAGGGCCTTCCAGCCAAGATTGTGTCCCTACCTTTTACATTTACGTATTTATGTACCTACTTACTTATAAGCTAGTCTTGCTAAGTTGCTCAGGTTGGCTCAAACCATGCTCTTTCTGCCTCAGCCTTGCTCAGTGCCGGGATTACAGCAAAGTGCCACTATGCCTGGCTCAGCCTTTCTATTTCTGCCTCCCTGGGTGCCCTCATGGAGGGTGCTTTAACACTCTGGGAAATGTCCCCTTTGTGCCTGGCTCTGGGCCACGCAGGGGGTCATGCTGGGTCCCATCAACACCCTCTGCCTCTCCTGCTCCACCCCAGATGCCCTCTGGAGGCAGGAAGTATGGACTGGGTGCCCCTGCGCCAGGAGGAAAGGTGGCTCATGTCCTATAGAACCATCTGCAGCCAGATGGCACCCAGGCCTGGCTTCCCCCACCTGCTCAGCAGCTACCTGTCCTCACTCTACAGGCACAACCAGAGCCCTGTGAAGTCACCCACCATGTGTCCCAGGGTCAGCGGGGTCCTTACTCTTCAGAAAACCTGATGTTGGCCCCTCCTCTGCGACCTTGGTCACTCCTGCAGCACTGGGGGACACTCCTGAGAGCTCTCCCACTGTCCAGGCCATGAAAATGCCCTAAAGTACAATTAATGTGGGTGGATTTCAGGGAATATAAACTATATGTCAGTAACAGTGGTTTGTAAAAAAATATCCATGTTTGGACCTATCAGTGACCCATTAAATGGGGCCGCGGCTGAGATCCTTGCTCTGGTGCCCCAGTGGGAGGTTACTCTCCGCCACCATCACTCACCCCGGGGCAGGGAGTGACCCCTACCAGTGGGTGTGTTCACCTCCCAGGGCCACCAGAACGATGACCACATCGAGTGGCTTAAACTACAGCAATGACCTCCCCCACAGTCCTGGAGGCCCGAAGTCCGAACCCAAGCTATCACCAATGCTGCGCTCCCTGCAAAGGCTTCTGGGCAGGATCCTTCTTGCCTTTTCCAGCTGCCAGAATCCTCGGGTTATGGCTGCATGACGCCAGTCTCCACCTCAACCTTCACAGGGCCTCCTCCTGGTCTATCTGTGCCCCCATCTTCTCTTCACACAAGGACACCAGTCACTGGGTCAAGCTGGCTCTAAGCCACATATCATCCCACCTTAGGTATTTACATCTGCACAAGACCCGATTTCCAAATCAGGCCACACTCAGAGGTTCTGAATCGGAATGAGGGCAGGAGGACAACACTGCCGCCTAGCGCAGGGGAAATGGAGCCCAGCCCCTCTTGCTCAGCTCAGCCACCTCAGCTGACCAGCAAGGCCCCTCTTCCTCCGTCTTCATAATCTGCTCCCATTGGGTCCCAGGCCCCCCAAATCCAGACGCTACTATGGTACCAGGGACCGTGCAGGGATGAGTGGTGGTACAACCTCTGTCAATTGTCCACACTGAATGTCAGCTTCCCAGACTTCCCAGGGGACATCCAAAGGTCAAGTCCGGTTATCGAATCCAGCCTCACCAGGAAAAAGTGCAGTGTGATCCATCTTCTCCCCAACAGACCCCCACCACTGTCTCTGACCCCCACCAAGTCTACAGAGTGAGGGAAGAGGAAGAGGACTGATAACCACCCCTAAAAACAATAACTCGCAACCCTGCCTGGGGCCAAACGCTGTCTGATGGCGTCATCTATCAATTATTTAACCCCACAATGGCCTCCTGGGGATGGACTTCTATCCCATTTTCAGATGAGGAAACTGGAGTTTACAGTAGTAAAGCACCTTGCCCAAGGTCTTGGGGGGACTGAGGTCCAGCTCCGGTCTGTGTCCTACGCCAGGGCGCAGCAATCTGCTACCCAAGAACCAGATCCAACCTACCCAATATGCTTTTGTACAGCCCATGAGCTAAAACTGGTTTCCCCATTTTTAAAGGGGTATAACAAAAAAAGAAAAAGAAGATGTGGCACCACATGTGGCCCCTAATGCGTCCACAATTTGTCCCCTGTCCCTTTAAACAAAGTGTCTACCAACCTCCTCCTCCCCAGGGCCCCAGAATCCACAGCCTGAACAGCAAATGAGAGAGGCACTAGGAGGGATCCAGAGGTTGCAGGTAGAAGTCTGAATCTTCCAAGTTAGGGGTATAAGACATGAGAGAGAGTCACATGCATACAGCTCAAACCAATCCCAGCACCATGGGACACGTCCCCAGGCTCGGCAGATGGTCTAGGGACAGGCATGTGAAACAAGCCAGCCAATGAGGTGCAATCCTGGGATTTCTGCTAAAAAACAAAAGTAAGAGACAGATGACACAGTTGAAAATCCTAGTGTTACCTGACTGGCTTCAGATACAGCCTGACACATGGGTTCACACATGGGTTCATTTTCTGGTGCTGCTTAGTAAGTTACCACAAACTTAGCAGCATAAACCAGCACGAATTATTATCTCACAGTTGTCAGCCTCTGGGGTCTGCCCATGGGTTAGCTGGGCCTCTGTGCTCAGGAGCACAGCAGTCTGAAATTGATTCCACAAAGAGCTAAGCCCCACTTGGGACCTTTGCCTGATTATGTCAGGCCCAACTTAGCCAATCTCCCTTTAGAAAAATTCAAAATTAACTGATTGGGGGCCTTAAACTGATTAACTGATTTGAGGCTATAAAATCACTTCACCTTAATCGAAGTGTGGAAGTGAAATCGTTATACCCACAATGCTGCACATACCCGAGGGGAGGGGCTTCTACAGAAATCGAGGCCATCTTGGAATCTGACTTCCATGACAGGACGCATTTGCCTACCTTACGCTTGTGCCTCCTGCTTCCATTCCAGGCCCAGTACAGTCTCCATGGTGGCTTCTGAATCCCCCAGTTCAAATCCAAGGGAAGAAATCTGCTCCCACTGATAGCTCAAATGAAAATCCTAGACCTGATTCCTATTGGCTCCAAATGGATCATGTGCTTATGCCTGGCCAATCATTGGCCAAAACACAGAATGCGCTGATTGGCCCAAATCTGGAGCAAGCCAGGCAAGCTATTGCACCAGGGGCTCCAGGACTGAAAATAGGGTAGAGCCCATTTCCCAGGAGAAAAGTAGAGAACTGCTATGGAAACTGGGCAAATGGGTGCTGGGAATACTTCTGTCCAAACCCTGCACCCCCAAATACAAATATCTCCATCACATGTACACTCTCCTGGATAGACTATATTATTTTATTTCCAGCTAACTGCAATTTTTATGTACAAGTTTCCAACACTGTTCTTGATTTCCCAACTCATTTTTTATTGCAACTTTAGTTGAAAAACATCTTTACCTACATGTTCCTGCATATGCACATCCAGTTCTCAACATCCTGAGCTTAAAAGCAGCCAGGCCAGTAAGAAGGGAAAACACACAACAGAGAGAAGGGGAAATGCCCACACCCCTGGGGGTCTCTGCTGTCCAGCTGGGAGGGGCTCCTGTTTGTCCCTCCTCTACAGCAGCCCATGCTTTAGCTCTGAGCCTCCCAGTGCTGGTGTCAAGGGTGAGAATCAAAATACTGTACCTAACCACAGACCCTGACTCATCAGCCCCAGTGCTGGCTGTAAAGGAGCAGAGCCTTTTCCAGGCCAGACCTTGCCCCGCCCGGCTTCTCACATGGCCTGGCTTCTCACTCAGCAGCATGTGGCCAACAATCCAGCCACATCAGCACTTCCAAAAATTTCTCCCAGAGGCCTCTGCTTGAAGACTGGTTCATTATGTGCCCAGTAGTCCTGGCGGCCACAGACTTCTGGCCAGCTGAAGCCAGCTTCCTTGCAGGTGCCCCAGGGAGGCTCGGTGTATTCCAGGCAAGCAGTCCCCTGAGTGCTTCATACATAAACTCACTAGTAACTCATGACAACTCTAGGAAGGAGAGGCTATTGTCACTGTCCCCATGGGCAGGAGAGTTTGAGGGACAGGGGCCCATGGTAGCATAGAGCTGGTGAGCACAAACTAAAAACTGTGTGGCTTTGTCTCTAAACACTAGGATGTAAATCACACCATTTAATCACCTCTTCTGTTTGGATGTCACAAACAAGGATATTCATTCATTTAACAAATATCTGTGGAATACTGACCACATTAGACAATGTTCTGGTCACTGACAGACACAACCCTTGCTCTCCTTCAGCTAGTGCACAGCGGGGCATGGGGAGGAGGAGACAGACAGCGACCACAAACAAACAATAAAGCAGCATCTCAGAGAGTAGCATATTAAAGAAGACAACAAAATGAGGAAGGAAAATGGTGATCAGGAAACACCTTTAGGTAAAACACGCAGGGACAACTCTCCAGGAGATGACAGTTGAGCTAAACCCTAAAAGGCGACAAACAGCTGGTAGAGGAAAACTTGGAGAAAGATTACTTCGGGGAATGGATCCAGCAAGTGCGAAGGCCTGAGGTAGGAAAGGACTTGAGGAACAAAAGAAAAGATCACTGTAGCTGTATTAATCGGAGCAAGGTGGGGGGCAGTTGTGCAATTGTCATTAATGTCCTCAGATGTCACATTGACAGGAAGGTCATCTGGGGAAGCAACACATTCCTAGGAGATGTCCACCCAGCTCCTGAGGGGCAGTGTGTCGTGAGGGCTGCAACCTCCTTTTAAATGGCTCAGCAGCATGCAACACACACATGTACATAAACTCAAACACACTAACCATGCATTTTGGGTGAAGAGAAGCGTGCCACTGGACTCAGCTTTTCCACTTGAAATGCTTGCAATAAATAGGGAAGCAGGAGAGTAGGAAAGGCTTGAAGTGGCAAGAGGGGCAGGATCATAGAAGTCTCAGGATTGCTATGCTCAGGAATTTGGATTTCCATCTAAGAGGAGGGATTTTAAGCATCAGCCCTACTGCTCTGAATTTTCCCAGGCTGGTTTCACTGGCCTTGGAAGGGTCCCTCGGGGCCCACGAGAGCATGTTTCCAATTCTGATTTAACCACCGCTCGCTGTGCACCTTCCGCACGCCAGGCACTCAGTGTGTGCTCGCGTCTCCCCTTCATTCACCTCACCTAATGTACCCGACAATCTGTGGTGTCTTTATAGTATCCCCTCACTTAAAGGAGGAAACCAAGGCCCAGGGGAGGTCAGCTAAGGAGGCTCCAGCCGGTACTGACAGAGCCCAGTTAGAACCTCTGCCCTGGACCAGCACCAAGTCACCATCCCATTTCTACTAACTCACCACCATTATTAATCATAATCGGCCAATTATAATCAAAGTTGAAAGGTGATGCTTTTGCAACATGATCATAAAACTGTGCTGTCCCAGTGAGAACCCTAAATTGAATTACACCAATGGTCAAATGGATCCTGCCTTTCGCTTTAATAAAACAAAGACCCACAAGCTCTACCTTGTCCACAGAGACCTACAGCTGGGCCACCAGGAGCCGTTACTCTCTTGAATACTCCACTGAGTGTGCACTGGCACCACTGTGTGCACCGATGCTGTGATCACCTCACCAACAACGTGGAATCCACGTGTTTAAGCTTTCTTGCTTGCTTATCCAAGAGAACCTTTGGTATGTCATTAAGCAACTAGACAAATTGCCACTGTTATCTGAAGTCTTTGAACAGTGTCTTAACTGGAGACAGGCCCACTCACTGTCTTTCCCAGGGAAGAATTCAGAATAAACATCATCACCCTTTGAGATCACTCATAAGCAGCCCCCAGGAGACTGCAATTACAGGCGTTTATAATTCTCCCTCCCCAACCAACCCTTGATTCATAAATGTGCACTTTTAGGTGTCAGGCGTTAGAATAAATTAGACTATACAATTACGTGTAATTAAAGGAAAAAACGGGTAGCACGCTGCAAAGATTAGCTGGGTTTTGCTGAAGTAATGCATGTCTGTGTCCACGTGCTGGCCCAGGGAGGCAGCATGAAATACAATTAGTGTTCTTCTGACTTAATGGGGGTCTATGGAGCTGTTTTTCATTATCACACTATCTCGAGACATGTAAATAGTTTTTCTCCAATGCCAGTACATTTCTACTGACAGGACAGGGTGGGTCCCACTGAAAATTCCACAGAATTAACCACACATTTATATTGTTATGGATGAAACCAGAATTGGTATTTTAAAACCCATGCAAAACCCTAACTCGGGAGCTGAGAAGTTTGATCCCAGCCCTCTGAGACCAACTGCTGGCTCCTCCACTCTCAGAGAAGCAAGGTTCAGGCAGACTTGCGTGCATTATTAAAGCCACTTGTGCCCCAGCTCTGTGGCCTGCTTGCCTGGGCCTTCTGCAGCCAGGTTCCTACTTTTAATGTTTCTCCTTTACACACCAATTTGTTTGAGACATGTTAAAAGGTTGCCTTTTACAACCCTCATAAAACCCCATCTACTCCAAGCTAGCCCTGGCCAGAAGGGCCGGGGACAATCAGATTGGGTTTTACCCTCTGGAGAAGCAGAAGCACACAGCAAGATGGCTGTTCTCATTGTGTGTGAGCCAAGGAAATACCAGGGCGACTCCGGCTCAGCCCGTTCTGCGGGACCAGTAGCTGTCCTGCACAGTGGGCCACAGAGGAGCTTCCAGAAGGGAGAAATGAGGCATGGAGGTTTCAGGAGAAAGGTCCCCCGAGGTTAAATCAACAACAGGGGACAGTTGGGGCTCCCTGAGGAGCTTAAAGGCCCCACTGGAGTGTCCAACCAGGACTATCACAGGGACAGATGTGTCAGTGGCTCGAGGGAGACAAGAGGAGAAAGGCTGCCGCAGACAGCAGGGACATGGGCCACAGGGACTGGAAACTCCGAGGGTCCCAAGATGCTGCAGAGCCTCGCCAGCCCTGGCTGAGCCGTGGCTGAGCTACGCCGTAGGCTGGGAGATACCTGAGCCCTGAACCCCAGCCCATCTCCAGGCAGACACTGAATCTTGAATGGGATCAGCAGCTCCCACCTGTCTGAAGGGGACCTGGACAGCAGGCTGAGGCCTCAGCCCTGGAGAACCCTGGGGTTTGCTGGGAGATACAGGAAGATGCATGGCAGGAGGAATCTTGTGATGTTCCATCCCTGCCAATGTCTGCAGTGGTGAAAGGGTCCCCACGTGGAACACATCATGCACACACACAGCCCTGGCCTGCAGTGAACACACACGTGTGCACGTACACAGGCATCAACAAGCCAGATCTGTCCTCTTCTCCCTGAGGATCAGGGCAAAATGCAGACATGACCCCCTAGTTCTTTCAACAGCAACAACTGACAAGATAATCGAGTGACACCATCTCAGGCCTGCACACAGCGCCTCCTTGCTGAGGTTCACTGCTGAAGAGAGAAAAGGACAGGGAGGATCTCCTGGGCAGGGCCCAGCTAAGGAAGCAGAGCCTGTTCCTGAGGTCCAAACGGCAATGTGTAGTGACACAGTAGTGTTTGAACTCTTCTGCAGTGGAAATCCTCCCAGGCCAGAAGCATTCTCCAGAACCTAACATAAAAGTGAGCAAGATGCAGATCCTCCCCTAGGCCTCCTTCCTCTCCCACCTCTCCTCCCCACAGGGCTCCAAGGACCAACGAGAACACCCCACACAGTCTCTGATTCCAATAAGCCCACCCACCAACTCTGCCCGCAGGCAAGACCCTTTACCTCTCGGACCATCCATTTTCCTGAAAGGTCCTTCAGAGAATGGCATAAAATGACCTGGTGGAAACACTGATCCTCAGCCCACATGACCTGCTGCAGCCGGGCTGTCCAGTACAGGAACTAAGCCACATGCAGCTGGACCAGATGGAGAGGTATTTTAAGAAAATACACACCACATGCAAAGATTAAGAAAAGAGAATGTAGAAAAATGCACTAATAATTTTTGGACTGAATATATACCAGAGATGATACTTTCGATATATTGGTTAAATAAACTATATTCTTAAACTAATTCCACCACTCCTTCTAATGGCCAATACTACAACATTTTCATGGACTGCAGCATACATCTGTGGTACAGCAACACAGTGGGTCTGACCTCCCTTCTAAGGAGACAAAGAGGAGGAACCCCAACATGTGGGGGTCCACGAAGGGATACAGCAAGCATGACCCTGCGCTACAAAGTCAGCCATCACAGTGGGACCAGCAGGCGATCTGGAAAAGCTGGTTCAAGGATTTCTCTGATGTATTTAGACCCTAGATTAATCTGGGATGCCCCAGAGAGACCGACCCTAGATTAATCTGGGATGCCCCAGAGAGACCAAAGGGAAGGGCCTCAAGCACCCCCTACTCCAGTGGGGACATTTAACTTGAATTTCAGATTTAAAAATGAAGAATTTCTAGTATAAGCATATCCCCATAAACATCCTGTGTTTTTATTAATCTGACAACTCTAAGCATGATTAAGAGTAACAGTAGCCTAGGGGCAGTCATGGCGATAACAAACAGCCCACTGCAGCACCTGTGCCATAGATTTGCCACCAGTGGCCAGGGTTTCAGAGTACTGCTTGCAGCTGGGCCTCTGGGGTTCAAATCCAGATCCATCCCTCACAATTGTGTGACTTGAGCCAGTAAGTGAACAACTCTGTGACTAGGTTTCCACGTCTGTAAAATGGGTACAATGCAGTGACAGATTTCCCTGCAGTAGGCTGAGGTGGGTTACTACTGCCCACAAGTGCTTTTCTATAGAAGGATCTGTTTCCCTTTAGCAGCTCAGCTGCATTTTCTGCAGCTACCGGTTGATTTTCTATTGGCTGTAGGCCCACCCCTTCCAGCCTCATCCCCCTGGGCCCTGGCTGTGGTGCTGGGGACAGTGGAAACCAGGGCAGACAGCACCACCTTGAGTCGAATTTCCCCCTTTTGGAGGAAGCCGGTTTCTCCTTTCTTTCCTATTCTCGGGCCATTTCCGAGCGGCGCCGATGTTCTCACTTGAGCTCAAGTTGATCTCTCGGAGACTTCCGAGGCGCAGGGGAAGGTCCCAGGTGCGTGGGCAGCTCTCCCCACAGTCTAGCTTGGGGCTGGCTAGGTGCCGGCGTCTCCAAAGGCAAACGCACGCAGATACCGGTGAGCGCGTGGCGTTCAGCGCAGGCAGTCGGGTGTTTGCAGACTAGGGTGAGCCCCTGTGAAAACAGATAAAAGAAAACATTTATTAACGTGTCATTACCAGGGGAGCGCCGGGCTGGGGCTGTCGCACGCCCCAAGAAACACTTGGCTCCTTCCAGCTCCAGGGGAGGACAGAAAGAAAGCGAAAAGGAGACAAGGGTTCTTTTCGTTCCCGGCCAAGTGGACCTGATCGATGGTTTTCCTGACTTTATTACGATCTTTGATTTATTAAAGATGCCCCCCTCGTCTGTGTGGGGCGCGCACACACACACACACAGAGACATACACACACACACACGCGCGCGCGCGCGCGCACGGCTCTGGCTCGCGTCCCTTCCTCGTTTCCAGCTCCTGGGCGAATCCCACATCTGTTTCAACTCTCGCCGAGGGCGAGCGGGAGCGAGTGTGTGTCGGTGAGTGTGCGTCTGTGTCCCGGCGAGGGTGCGCGCTCGGCGGCGGGAGCGCGGCCAGGCAGCCCGCGGGGCCGAAGGCTGCTGAGGCCACAGCGCCGGGACCAGCTCACCGCGCGCTACCCCGTCCGGGGCCAGACTTCGGGGCAAGGGCTGCGCTCCAGGACCGCAGGGCCAGGCTGGCGGGCCGTACGTCTCCAAGGCGGAGGTAAAGCGCTTGCTTGCAGGGGGCGCGGGAGGCCGCCGCGGCTCCCCCGGCCCCCGCCGCTCGGGCCAGCGCCCCCCGGCCCGGCGCGCGCGCCTCCCCGAACCGAGGCCGGCGGTCGACGATCGGCGGCAGCGGCAGGCGGGGTCCGGACGCGCCGTGCCAAGGGCGGTAGGGCTGGGCGCCTGGAGCGCGGCCGGGCGGGGCGCGGAGAAGGACTCAGGCGAGGGCGGCGCGCCGGGCGGGGGTCGGGGCGGCGGCCCGGGCCGGGGGCGGGGAGAGGGGGAGGGGAGGAGCGGCGGCAGCGCTTGCCCGGGGATGCGGCCGTGGCGGCGGCGGGCAGCTGCAGCGGCGCGGAGTCCCCTGCGCCCCGTGGCCCGGCCGGGCTGCAGCAGAGGCGGCGGCGCCCGACGCCGGGTGAAGCCGCCCGGGGCGTGCGCGTGGTGAGTGGGGCGCAGAGCGGAGGCGCGGGGCTCCTGCAGCCGGAGCCTCACCTGGTTGAGCTCGGCCGCGAGCGCCGCCCAGGTGAGCCCGGGCTGGTCCCGAGCGCCCGGCTCCGGCCAGGGAGCTGGGCGGGGAGGTGGGACGGGCCGGGAGGCGCCGGCGCCGGCGGGCCGCAGGGGGTGACCCGTTTGACCCCGTCCGCGGGCCTAGCTGGTAGGCGAGGACTTCCCGCCGCACCCCAGAAGTCGGGGGGAGCACGCCCGGGCCCGCGGCCGCTGGGGCACGGCCTGCCTGACCCCTCCGGGGTAAGACCTGGAGGACCAGCTAGAAGCCAGCCCACGTGGGGCTTGTCCGGGCAGGACGCGGGCAGGCGGTGGACCGGATCTCAGAGTGAGAACTCGCGGAGAGCGAAAGGACAAATAGGACTGGAAAGGCAAACTTCCTTCCTGGCCAGGTCAGCAGCAGTTTCTTTGCCCTGCGGAGAGATGCTCTCTTCCCGGGGCCTCGGGGCTGAGAAGGCGGGCAGTGAAGCTGCGGCGGTTCCTAGGAGTGCACTTTGTTTCTTTTTTTAAACATTCCGTGTAGTAGCTCATTCATTCGTTCTACCCACATTTATAGAGCACCCTCGTGCCAGCCTCGGCGCTGGGTTCCAGGGAAATGTTGAGGAGCTGTGTTGGCTTCCAGCGCGCCGAAAGCAGCCGGATCATTGGAGGGTGGCTGGGTAGAGAGAGGTCTTGGGTGGAATGGTAGTGAGAAATGCTGGTTTTGCAGTGGCCCCTGTCCACAGTCCCCTACCTTGCAGAGCCCTAAGGGCCACGCCCCTGAATACAGTAGGCACGGGCACACAGTAGGAAGAGCAGGACAGACCTGCACTGTGTCCCCCTCCTTCTTGGAAGCTGTGATTCATCCACCCCGTTTCTGGACAGCCTTTCCTGCAGTTTGTTTTAATCACTTTTGGAGTTAAAAGTCAATATTTAATTAACCAAGTAATTACATTCGGCTTACGTTTGAATCTGGGTGTGTGCTCATCTGTGCATGTTGGGACACCCGCCCTCCCCTCCATCTGTCCCCTGCCTCTTTCCCACGGTGCCCCCCACAGCCTGCTCCAGAGCCAAATCTCTAGGGGTGACCAGGTTTCTAGGGGTGACCAGACAGGTAAGACAACTTTCCAGAGAGACACCCCAGAGTCTGCTCTCTGCCCAGTTGTGCATCCTGTAGCTAGTGGTGAGGGGGTCGCCTTCCTGCCACTCCACCTCCCTTTGCTCAGGGGGGAGGGGTGTAATTAAATCAAGCCATTCATTAAAGATCAAAGGGGATGGGGTGAGGCACTGCAGACCACTCCCCCTGAAGAGAGGTCGCCCCAGCCTTGCTCAGCCTTATAGAGGAAAACTCAGCACAGCTGTCCCTGTGATTTAGTGTTGGAAGAAGCAGCCCGGGATTGATTGTGCCCGTTTGACTGATACTCACCTCGGACATGTGCACTGCGGGCACCGACTTCGAAGCTGAGTTTGTGTGCCGAAGGGCAGGGTGCTGGCACGGCTGAGGGTCTGTGTGGCTTTGGGATTTGGGCTCTGTGTATACTCCTGGGGTTTTTAATTTGAATTCATGGCTTTTGGGGAAACCCTAATA
Source organism: Dinomys branickii (assembly GCA_004027595.1). Taxonomy (NCBI): domain Eukaryota; kingdom Metazoa; phylum Chordata; class Mammalia; order Rodentia; family Dinomyidae; genus Dinomys; species Dinomys branickii. The sequence continues at coordinate 112,290 of PVLD010001383.1, forward strand.
ACATGTTAAGTTTTTAAACTGAAGGATGGAAGGGTGAGCTGACTGCAGAGACCCCGGGCTTGGAGAAGGCCCAGCTACCAGTGGCTGAGTGTGTTTGTGGGTGGCTGTGACCCCACCCCAAGGACCCAGTGATGGACCTCAGCCCATCTGGCTTTGGATTTGGGATCCTGTTCCCCTGCCCCCTCCTGCTTTGGTGGCTGTTCCTACTTACCCCTGGGTGGGTAGGTGGGTGGGGTGGCCTGTGGTCTCCTGGGTCAGCCAGGCAGGAATATGGCCCAGTTTGTCACAATTGTTTCTAGACTTTGCTCCTTGAGACCAGCAGCTCTGTGCTGCCAAAGAGTATCAGCATTTCTGAGCAGCTTGTAGTTAACTTAGCGACTATCATAGGGGCCAGAAGCATACAGAGCCACTATACATACTAACCTCTGAATCCACGTAGAACTCCCCAGAGCCAGGTCTTACAGTTGTCATCATGTAGGAAGGACACAGCCTTAACCAAGAACACACAGACAGAATAACATTAGCAAGTAGACAGCTGTCAGTATTCCTTCAGCTCTCCCAAACCACCTCCTTTTGGGGAGTCTTAGGCTTGTCTTTCAGGGTTTTCTGCCTGGAGGAAACTGTGCATTTGCTGGGTTCTTTTGCCTTCTGCCTGTGTCTGTAGCCCCCTTCCCCCAGCCCCATCACCATGCAAAGGGAACTGGCAGATGTAACATCTGAGAGGCCTTAGCCCTTTGAAAAAACCATGACAAGAAGCTGGACACTCTCCCAGAGGTGCCACCCTTTTGTTGGTAGTGGTGTTGCGCTGTGATGGTCCAAAGTCAGGGACGCTTGACATCAGCCCTGGGCAGTGTGTGTGGCCACGTAAGAACCCCCACCAGATCCCCCGCGAGGGCACCCTTCCTGGGCCTGCCTCCCCAAAGCAGCCTTGCGACAGGCCCTGGGAGGAATCTGCAGATGCCCCCGTCCAGCCAGATTCAAGGCGCTATCTAATTGGGAGATCATTAAGATCATTATAATTAATTGGCATCCTGATAAATGGCGTGATTGCCTAATTGGGGCGGTTGCTAGGGAACTAGGCCTCACTTGGAGCCTAGAGGGGAAGAGGCGCTGGGCTGGCCGCAGTTGGTGTTAGGGTTACAGACCCGGCCGGGAACGGGCAGGAGGCCAACGCGCCTCACCGCCTGGCCCAGGCTCCCTGAGCAGCTGCCGTATGCGAGTGGCGATTGGTGTATCGGTTAGGAGGGTTTTCCTAGGAGGACTATAGAGTAATCAGTTTCTTTTCTCTTGCAACCTACAGAAAGGATAAAAACCCTTCAGCCAGCTTCAGCAGCAGGGCCCTGATGGTTTCCATCACCCGAAACTCTTAGGGTGGCTCCGCTATCAAGCACAGATGGACTCGGGGCTCCCAGTTTGTCACAAGGGTCCGTTCCCCTCCATCTCTGCTCTGCCTCCGTGGCTCCAGCTTTCTTCCCAGCTCTGAGGCCACAGGCTCTGGCAGCTGTGGGCACAATGGTGAGGACAGCCGGGCCACCTGGCCACCTGCCCAGCAGTGAGATGGGGGCGTGTGACTTGACCTTCCTGTGCCTCCGTGTTCTCATCCGACAAATGGTGATGATCCTAGCACCTGTCCCTGGCTGTGGGAAAGGATGAGATGAGATCATCAGTGTCAAGCGCTTAGCATAGCGTCTGGCTGTTATCGTAATGGAGGCGCAAGATTCTCCTCCCATCTGCGTGGAGGAAGAGCCGGCTTCTTTTGCGGTAACGCCTGCCTGAGCCCCAAGCTCCCCTTAGACTGAGTGTTCTGCTCTCAGTGCCAATGAGTCACTAACCATGGACATGAGTTACACATGGTCAGCTGGGCGGGGGGGGACCCTTAGACCTGCTCTAACAAGGACACTGACTGTGAGGTCCCCAAAGCCTGGGAGAAAGCAAGCCGGGGATTCTGTGTGAACAGCAAGCAAGTGGCCACACTTACGTGAGCAGCGGTGGTCCGAGGGCCCCTAGTGCACTTTGGCTGAGGGGAGGACCCTGGGAAGATCCCCTCCTCCCTCTCGCCCAGGGCATCAGGCATCCCAGGAGTTAGCTGCAAGGATGCAGCCTGGCCCCATTCCTGTGCTTTCTGGAGCCAGCTTGCCCAGCCCTGCACCATGAAAATCAACTTGAAGTTCTTCTTTACGCTGTGAAACTGAGACCAGGCAGTGAGCGGTATACCCGTGTCTGCTCCAGAGGCACAGAGGTGAGAGGAGGAGGCCCTGGAGCCTGGGGCCGAGGACCTGCCTGGCGGACAGGGGCACCCCACCTCATCCCCGCATACATGGGCCCTGTGACCTCTACTGTGGCGCAGGCCCTGGGTTAGAACTGGTACCAGCAAGAAAGGACCCGGCACTTCCGGGGGGCTGAGAGGCTATTACAGCTGCAGCCAGAGAGCTCATGGCAGGGCTGTTTTCAAAAGCCAAAAGCATCTCAGGAAACAAAGTACTGATGGGTGAAAGATGGCTGCAATAAGGGGTTGGGATGGGACGACTTCAGGCAGGTGGGCTATAGAAGCCTCCTTAAGGAGTGACTTGTGAGCTGTGGCCTACATTTCAGGAAGCAGCTGGCCTTGGAAAGAGCTGGGGAGAAAGCATCCAGGTAGGGGAATAGCCAGTGCAAAGGCCCTGAGGCAAAGAGGAGGGGTCCATCCAGGTCCCTCATTCTGGACACAAATAGAAGTCCAGAGCTCAACGGTAACACGTTTATACTGTTGTAAATGACATGGGGAACCATTGGTGGCCTTAAGGTAGGATATGGCATGACTGTCTCAGAGAGGTCTTGGCAGCCACTGCAAGAAGAATGTCATGTATGTGGCGGCTGGGGTGCCAGGACATGGGCCATCAGCAGTCTGGTGGAAACCGAGGTAGCCTGGAGGGTGGCGGTGTGGAGCCGCAGTGCCAGGCATGCAGGAGACACCAGCAGGACTTCCTGGTGCACTAACCCTTCAGAGTGAGGGAAAGCGTAGTGGGTGTCAGCCAAGGGCAACTTCGCCCCCTAGGGGACAGGCGGCAACAGGCAACATAATAGATGCTCACAAGGGTGGGTGCTGCTACACATCCTGTGTGCCCAGGACGTCACTCACACATCCAGAGTGCCGAGGCACTGGGTGACTGGTAGCCCGGCATGAAGTGACTCCTCAGTGAGGCTGGGAGAGCCCCATGGAGGGAGCAACCTAGATCTCAGCACCACCTGTTTGAGCCAAAGTGCCTAGAGTGGCAGACACACGGATTTGCAGTGGCCCTGAATTCGGAAGCCCTTGCACACCCAGGTTTTTTAAGCGTCGGGGCTGGACATGCTCATCCAGGGAGAGAACCCTGTGTCCCCGGCATGCGCCCAGCCTGTTGTGTGTGTTTGATGAATATTTCAGCACTCCCCATGCTCCCATCCCTGCCGACTTCCCGAGGAGTTCTGAAGGCTTGGGCCAAAGCCCCTTAACCTCCCCTGGTTTGGTGGTCAGCAGAAGAGCTAAGAGCTGTGGCCATGCAGCAGACACAGGGAAGGCGGCTAAGTCTTAGGAGGGCTCAGCCCAGCAGGTAGCACAGGCCCTCCTGGGTTGAGCAGCAGTTGGAGCAACCTTCAGAGCTGCTCCTCCAACCTGGCCTGGACCCTGTGGGATTCTTTGCAGCCGGAACAACACAAACCGTCTGCTGCCCCTTAGTGTGATATCAAGCACACAAGGCCCAGGCCCCTGGCCTCTGACCTGTAGCTTCGCCTGGCGGAAGGCCTGGCCCGCTGCTTGGTGCACCTGGGCCCTTCTGGAGACATTGGGAAATTCCATCCATCGAAGACTTGAGGCCTTAAGCCCAGCTTTGTGTTGGGAGGCAGTGGGTAGGGCCTGCCCCAGGGACCTGAGCCATGTTTGGCCAGGTGGACACCAGATGTGATGACTAAGAATGTTGCTGACAGTTTTTCATAAATTGGCCTGTGGTGTAGAACTCAGCGGGGATTTGATCCACCTCGGTAGCCAGAGAGGTGGAGCTTACACACACTATCAGCTCACAGAGGCCTAGGAGATGCTCAAGTTTGAACTTGGGGGGTAGGGGCTGCATTTCTGACCTGCTGTAGACCCACTGTCCACAGGCTTCTGAATGCAGGCTATTTATGTGACTATTTCAGGGAGCAGAAACATTTACCAGGATTCTTAATGGCTTAGAATCAATCATTTGAATGTGGATCAAGCTGCATTCACTTTAAGAGAGGTCCCAGCTTACACTGGAACAGAAACATTTCTCATAAAAAGTGCAAAGCAGGAGAGTCTAAGCGTTAGTTACTAATACAGCATTGTTATCAGAAACTCAGGATTCTTCTATCTTCTGTTCCTTTGTATTATGTCTTTGGTTTTATTTCCTCATGATTTCAGTGTGGCTGCCACAGCTCCAGACATCACATCCCCTGCAAAGTGGGACTATAGGGCAGGATTCCTTGCTATTTCACTTTTAATCAGAGAAGAAAATCTTTCTAAGGACACCCATACTACAGATTTTGCTTTATGTCTCATTGGACCAAGGTGGGGTTTCATACTCACCTCTAAACCAAACACAGGGAAGTAGAAATGGGATTCTGCTGTTTGACTTAGCTCAGTGGTTCTCAAATTACCAGATCAAACACTGTCTTCTTACAGGAAATATTTTTCAGGTTTGCCTGAAACAGATTTGTAGATAGTTACCTTAGACATATTCATGAATAGGTGTAGACGTATTCATCAAAATGGAAAGTATGCTAGGCATGGAGGTGCAGACCTGTAATCCCAGCACTCAGGAGGCTGAGGCAGGAGGATCACTGCGAGTGCAAGGGCAGCCTATGCTACAGAGTGAGTTCAAGGCCAGCCTGAGCTGCATATAAAACTTTGTCTCAAAAAGACAAGCAAACAATAGAGAGGAAAGTGACTGACGATTAAGTACATGCACTGCAGTGTGTAAGCTCAGATACCACATTTGAGGACACTGAAGCAGGTGGGCTGGTGGGCAGCTCAAATCCTACGAGTAGCGCGACCACGACCAATGGATTATTCTGGAACAGTGAAAGCCTCACCCAGAGCTCCCTGTGACACAGACGCCGCCCCCCCCCCGCCCCCAGTCTCCTCTGGTGTCTGTGAAACGGTTCATTCTCGGCAGCTTTTTGAGGCACGCACGGATACCTGGTGGGACACGAAGAGTTGTGCTGGAAATGGGGCAGTTTGTCACTGGGCAATGTCGTCAGTTAGCGCCCAGGGCACCCCCTGATGAGGGCAGGGTACCCCGAAAGGTGGACCTTGGAGAAGGTCACCTCAAAGTGGCCCCAGCTACAGCCCCCTCATCCCCCTCCTGGCTGGCTGGTGCCAGAGCGGTGACTCCAGCTGCGAGAGGCGTCACAGGTTCATCGGGAGCTGGAGAGTGTGGAAGGCAGCTGCAGAGCCGTCCCAGGGTCACCCTGTCGTCACAGCTGGCACTGCAGGCTCCGCAGCCGGACACCTGCGCTCACATCCCACCCCAGCCTCTTGAGTGGTTGCACCTCTCCGAGCCTCACGTCCCCTCGAGCTGCTGTGGGACGGGGGACAGTGCTTCCTGAGGGCTGGAGTCATCCAGACCACATCTCATAGTTACTATGCCTCGTATCTGGAGGGCTTTTGTTAGGCCTGGGAACCCCGCCAAACCCCTGGGTCGCTGGGCTCTCTGCCCGTGAGGAAGGCCGTCGGTCTGCTGGTGACAGATGAGGCAAGTCTATCGCAGAGAGGGCCGCAGGTCTCGGGTAGCCACAGTGCTCTCCCCTCCCTCGCTGCCCCCACAGAGTGGAGCAGACCTCACCCATGGACTCACAGGGCAGGGCTTGGAGCCTGTCCTGAGCCCCAGTGGCATTTGTCACCTTATGCGTAGGAAGGTGCTGGGGAGCAGGTCAGACCCTCCACATCTGCAGAGGAGCCCCCAAGGTCCCCAGTGCCCAGCCACACACAGATCAGTTAAGCCAGCACCCTTGGGTAGGGGCCCTGACGTGAGGTGGCTCATCCCCAGGTAACTACAGCCCAGCTACAGCTGAGAACTGATGCAGGAGAGAAGGTGCTGCGTGGTGCCTTCCATGAGGCATTTCCACCACGTCCTAGAGTGGCTCTAGGGGGTGGCAGCCACCTGTGAACACCTTCCCTTTGGGGCCTACCGCATCTGTGATGAGGTCCAGACTCCTCGCCACACGGCTGCCCCTCAGCAAAGCTTGCTGTGACCTCAGGGCCTTTGTTCGCGCTGGCTGCTGTCCCCTCTGGTGCCCCAAGTCTGGCTCATCCTCATCCTTCAGGTCTCAGGTCAGAGGTCACCACCTCCTCAGGATGCCATCTTGTTTTATGTTCATGACCTTCATCGCTCTCTGGCATTATCTCAGTCTGTGTCCCTTCTGCCCTCACTAAAAAAACAGCTCCGTGGTTGCAGGGATTTTGCCCATCTCGCTCCCAGCGCCCAGAACCAGGCCTGGCCCTATGCAGGTGCCGGGAAATGTCTGTGGAAGAAAAGCAGCAAGGAAGGAAGGAACCTGGGGACCGGCTGGTGGACCTGGAGTGAGCGCTTGGGTCTCCTTGCTTCCGAGTAGCTGCTCAAGGCAAGGAAGCCCAAACTTGTTTGTCACTTGCAGACAGTGAAGGTGAGGTGGAGAGGGCTGGCTTCACCCAGGCCTCATCGCTTGTGGAGGAAGGACTGTCCCCTTTATGCCACACCAGGGCCAGCAAGTGCTGGGCTCTGCCTCTGCTTGCTTGCCCTCCGGAAGGGTCTGTCCCAGGCTCACAGAAAGTCTGTCTGCTTCCTTTTATTAATCTACAGGCTATTTTGAACCTTTCAGAAAATAGTTGTCAGATTTTTAGCAATGACGAGATTACATTCCTTAAAAGTTAAAGAGTTTTCCGCTCCTAGAAAATAGGGTCATCACAGGCCACACGATGCCTTTCTCCCCTGGTCATGTGTCCTCTGCTTTGCCGGGTCCCCACCAGTCCCTGTTGCCTGAGGCTGTGGCCACGTCCTTCTCCTTTTATCATCCCCTGGCTCTGTGTTTTGCTCACTGCAGAGCCATGTTTTCTGTCCTTACACCTCTGCCCAAAGTGGTCAGGGGAGATCTTGAAAGGGGAGGTGGGTTCCCTGCACCGGGCCAGCATCACCTGTGCACATTCCCTGCCTACCCTCGAGTTTGTCTCCAGGAGTTTGCTCATGCCGCATGGTCACACTCTAGGGACAGTGTGTTGCAAATAGGTTTGTAATAATATTAGAAAAAACATCTGTTGAGTGCTTGCTGCCAGCAGGCACTTAGTCACCAGGTAACAGGGCCGGTGTCACCTCCACATTGTAAAAGAGACTGCAGTGCTGGGAAGGGTGGCCCTGCCAGAACAGGAACTTTGAGTTTGTCCCTCATGTGCCCAGCTCACTGGTGCCAAATGAATGACTGCGGGAATGAATGGATGGACGCATGACGTTCTCCAAGTGTTCTGCTGAAGATGCCGCTGTTGACCAAGCAGTTCTGCCTTATGTGACACTGGCTAAAGGTCCAGGCTGCGTGCAGCTGACCAGCACCCGGTGCCATCCCCCGAGATGGGAGCTCATGTGGGGCCCCTGCTGAATGCCTGCGCCCTCCTCTGCGCAGCTGCTGGGGCTTCCTCACAGCATGCCGGTCGCAAGGTGACCCAACACCAAAGAGTGTGGAGATGAAAGCTGCCAGATCTTAAGCCCAGAACCGTCACAGCATCTCTTCTGCCACATCACCTGGATCAGAGCAGGCTCATTTCATGGGGTAGAGACTGCACAAGGGTGTGAAGGCCAGGCAGTATGGCTTTTTAGGGTCTGCTAAAGCACTAGCCCACCACAGACTGGGTAGCAGAGCTGAGCCTCAATGCCTGCAGACAAGCAGGATTCCTTACAAGAACATCAGGAGGCTTAGGGGCTCCCTAGAAAGGCAGGAGACCAAGCTCAGGGAAGGACAGGGACAGGGACATCCTGGAGCCTTGGAACAGGATCACTGTCAGCTTCCTGAAGGAGACCCCAGCAGAACAAATGCTCCCAGCTGTCCCTCTCCACCCTGGTCACTTCCTGTGAGAACACCATCCTTATCCAAATTCATTCCCTCAGCTGTGAGAGGCAGGCACAGTGAAAGCCTGATTGCCTGATCTTGGTCACATGATTGCCAGGGGTGCAAGAGATTGGCCGCCTGGGCAGCAGAGAGTCCTCAAAAGGAAGTTCACCTGGGGCTGGAGATTTAGCTCAGTGGAATAAGCACCTCCCTGCCAAGCAGAAGGTCCAGAGGTCAATCCCCAGTACTGAAAAAAAAGTTCGCCAGACTGCCTGTGTAGCCCAGAGGTAGAGCACTTACCTAGTGTGGGTTCAGTCACTAGAAAAATGGGGGTATTGTTGTTCAAAGAAGGGGACCAGATCCTGGACAGATGGGTAGACAAGTTTGAAACCAGTCCATGGCCTCTGCCTAGGCAACACTGTCCCTGGAGGAGCAGTTAGCATTTCAAAATGAATAGATGAATGAATTTTTTAAGATGGGTGTAAGTAGAATGCCAACAGGTGCTGCTGGGAATCAGGGAGTCAGTCCCTCTCTTTCTGTGTCTCTCTCTCCCCACAACCCCTCTCCTTCTCTTACCCACTCTGCCTCAGCCTCCTGAGTAGCTGGGGCGACAGGTGTGCACCACCGTGCCACCGCCCCTTCCTCCTCCTGGTGCAGCGCTGACATCCAGAACCCCTGTTGTGCCTCAGTGCCTTCATCTGAAAAACAGGAGTGATTAGCGGTGGCCCCTTGCAGGGAGAGCACCTGTGTCCTGCCGAGGATGCTGGCCGCCCTTTCTTCCAGCCCGGCCCCAACACACTTGGTGACACCCAGTGAGACCCCGCGCAGCTGTGCGGCCACAGGTCAGAGCAACTGATCCCCGCTTGCCGAGGCTGGGATCTTTCTTCCCTCCTGCTGGTTTCCTTCCAGCTCCTAATTAGATTGCACAGCATGCCCGGGTCGGAAGTGGGGCTCATTGCAGGTGTTCTCCACTCACATCCCTGAACTTAGCAGATTATTCAGTAAAAGTTGCTTCGGCTTCCTCCCCCCCACGCCTGTGGGTCCAAGCTTCAGGAATAATTGTAAGCGCCAGCCGTTTCCAAGGTGAGCTAATGAGCAGCTCTCCTGCTAATCGCAGAGGCTGGTGGGCAAGGACGGCATGCGAGGCCGCAGATCAGGTGGAAAGGGAAGAAATAATTGGATTATTAATACCCAGCAACCAACACAGCCTTTCATCCCTTGTATGTTCTTCCTGAAGGAAACAACACTCTCTGGACACCAAAATATGCATTCTGTAGGGGGTAAACAGGGCTGGGAAAGTGTGCAGTTCAAAAATGGGGTGGGGGTAGGCATGGCCAGGCCGGCCTGTGGCAGCCCTGCTGAGAACCAGCCCACAATTAGGCGTGAATAATGACTCTGTTCAAGTCCGACTTTATTGCTTTTGGCCAAAGGCCTTTTGCAAAAATAACTCTGTAACTCACTGCCAGGGAAGCTTTTGTCCTCAGCTGAGACAAAGGAACAAAGAACAGAGGTGGAAATTTCTGTCTGATTCCCATTTCCCCTAAATACTCAGAGAAGACAGCAGGCGGGGCTTGCCCACCGGGCGTGGGCTTGGGAAGGCAGTGCCCCCTTGTCTGTGCCAGCGCAACACTCGCACTCCCTGCTTCTGTGGTGCCTGTCTTCATTGTGGTCATTCCCACCACAGGCCCTTGGCATGTGCTTTTTCCTTTGCTTAGAGAGCACTTCGTTCATGATCAGCCTGCCTCCCATCTTTTCATCTTGGCTCAAATGTTCCCTCCTCGTAGAGGTCTGCCCTGACTTACTGCCTATCCTCTCACTCTGGAAACTTCCTCCAAAGTTCACAGGACACTGAAATTCCTCATTTGTTGAGCATCCAACTTCCCCTCCAGAACGTCAGCACCTCAAGACAGGCCTGCCTCAAATCCTCTGCTGCTTCCCAGCATCACAGAGCACTGGACATGTCGTAGGTGCTCAGGAAAGAGCAGATGGCTGCGAAGGTTTCCCAGCCATGCTCCGAGAGGCTTTGCTTGGTGTGCTCAGCGTTTAGAACAGAGGGGAGGTTTATACAAGGTATCCAGTGTGGTCCAGTATGTAACCTTAATCCTGAGCTCTTCGCTCTCCAAGTCCCTGCCTGGTCCCCTGGGGACATCTGAGTTTGTATCCCTGCTTTAGACAAAAACCACTGCAGACAGGTGTCTCTCTCCAAAGGTTACCAGGCAGCATCCAGGCCTCAGGCCTGCGTGCAAGACTCGGCCACCCAGTCCCCTCACTGGAACAGGCAGAGGGTGTCCATGACTCTGGCCCTGAGCTGGTTGTCCATCCCCCTCTTCCACACCCTCTGAGTCTCCCTCATGGTCCTCCAGAAGCCCACTCCTCTTGGAACAAGGTCCAGGGCCCCTGGCCAGCAGGAACTGACCCTCATGTCACTGAGCTCCGTTTCTGCTGCTGCTGTTATCAGTGCTGTGGTGCTCAGTTGAGGCTCTCATTCCCCCTTGGGGACTTTTGGCAGCATCTAGAGAGGCTGTCACACCTGGGAGCGGGTGCTGTTCTGCATCCCTTGGGTACAGTGTGAGCAGCAGGAGGCTGAGAGATCCTGGTCGAGGACAGCTGGGGCTCCCTCCCCTGGGAGGCGAGCGACTTCCTTCCCAAACCAACTGACTGCAGTCAGAAGGGGAAACAGGGATGGGCCTAGTGCTGGCAAGCATGCAGGCAGAGAACAGGACACCAAGACCCGAGGCTGGAGTGCCCAGGGCGAGTCTCTTGTCACACCTTGCAGAAGGGACTTCATGCCACAAGCACCTGTTCCAGGAGCTGCTGTCTCCAAAACCTTTCTAGGAGCTGGCCATAAAAGCCACCTTTGATTCTGGGCCCCAAGGAAAAACCATGTGGTCTCGGGCTGCAGTTGGCAGGTTAGACCACAGCCTCCCCCCAGCCAGGCGCGGTTCACAGCCTTCCCAGCCCGGCCCCTGGGCGCCAGCCCAGCACCCCCAGGGCAAGGCTCAGTGCCTCCTCTCCCTGGGACTCCTGGGCAGCACTGCAGTGACAGTGGTTCTCAGCTTGGAGGCCTATGTATAGTCACTTCAGTCCCTGAGAAAGGTAGAGGGAGTTAGGGCCACTTCCCCAAGTCACATGCCATGTTTCAGGGTAGTTTTCTGCACTTGTTCCGTGGCTTCCTTTCCACTTAAAAGTGAGGAAGAGGAGTTTAAAACAAAAGTGGGAAGAAGTGAACTTTTAAAAATATTTCAGAAAGGTGTTTCCTTTCCTCTTACGCGAGTAGGTAAAGGGGTTCTCAGAAGTAGCGGAGCAGCTGCTGGGTGCCTCGCACCCAGGACCAGCCCTTCCTGCCCTCTGCCCCTCAGAGCCCCCTGGACTCTGACACCATGACTTTAGTCCTTTGAGTCACATGAGAAGGGAGTTCAAGTCACTCTCAATTTGCTGAGGCTCAGGGACTCTGGAGCAGGTGGGACACCAGCTTCCAGGTGGACTCCGACACAGATCTCTCACTTCCTGAGGGGCTGATGGGTGTTTTCCAATGGCTACAGAACTGCAGGTTCACTGGTGTGTGACCAAGGTACCCCCCATGGCAAGGTGGGGCCTGTGGCTCCCCTTGGATCTGTCTAGCTGTGTACGGCCCACAGTTATAGGACCCTGAGGGAGAGCAGAAAAGATCAGCAGCTCCTGGATGCTGGAGCTCTCAGCTGCCACTTAGGAAGTCAGATGCCACCCTGAGGCCACCCTGCCAGGAGGAAGCCCAGACCGTACCACACAGAATCCACACACAAGTCACTAGGGACCAGCTGCCTACAGCAGCCACCAAGTGACCCAGCCCCAGTTCCTGAGACCACATGCACAGATGTTATAAAGCAGAGACCATTCTGCTGCGTCCTGTTTGAATTTCTGATAGGAGTGTCTGCACATAAAGAGATTTGATTCCATGGGGGGGTCAGTCACTAGAGCATTCGGCAAATGCACGTGTCCCTGTCCCTGCCATTCAGACATTCCTTCATTTACTCACTGCACAGCATCTGGCATCTGCCGTCTCGCCCCTTGGCTGCTTCCACCCTGGTCCCGCCCCGTCACCTGTCCCCTGGACGGTGGCGATCATCTCTTTGCCTCTTGGCATCCACCCCCACCCCTGCACACAGCAGAAGGACCCTGTTAAGAGCTGCACCAGGTCGCGTCACCCTGGGCCCACCTGCCTCCAGGTCTGCCTCAGCCCCGCCTCCAGCAGCACCTCCTCACTTTGTCGCTCAGGCACCCAGGCATGTCCCTACCTCAGAACATCTGCCTTCGCTCTTCCCTGGGGCTAGAATGCTGTTCCCCAAAATATCCACAAAGCAAAAGTCTTATCTCCATCTGTCCAAGAACCCTTCTTGACCCCTGAGTTTTAAGTAGCACAGCAGGCCCCACCCCCAGCACCTCTTCTCTCCCTGCCCTCCCGTATCCCCCAGGCCTCGCTGCTCCATATGCCATAGGGCTTATTTTGGCATCTGATCCATGACTATTCACTTCCGGATCCCAGCATTTAGGATAAGGCCTGTGCATAGTAGGTGCTCAGGAAACATTTGTTGAGTGGCTGGAAGAATTAGCAGCTAGGCTGTGCCAGAGGCTGGGGCTATGGGAAGAAACGGGAAAGGGGTAGCCCCTGCCTGATGTGAGGCCCGCATGAAGGGAGCACAGCCTGTGCTGTGCTGTGCTGTGCTGTGCTGTGCAAAGGGCAGAGCTGGGCCAAGGGCAGGGAATGTCACCCACCATTTCCACCAGGCAGGATCAGAACTCGTGACCCCCAACTTCCTTCTGCTGTGCCACACCACCTTCTCTTGTCAGGTGACAGCTAAAAATGAGGAACGTTGTCTGAAGGAGTCTGTTCTTGTCCTGATCTTACTCTCCCATCCCACTGGCGCCACCAGCCTTGGAAGCCACCTGTGTCAACATTCTGCCTCCTACCAGCTCTTCCTTGTGAGCACATTTGGTTGTAAGTGACAGAAAAGCAACTTGGAATGAACTAAGAAGAGCAAAGGGAATTTGACTCAGGTCCCTAGAGAGTCAAAGAATGAGAAAGCTGACCTAGAAAGACAATAGCTCACACGATCTGAAGGAGAAAGGGGAAATTATTGAGCTTAAAACAACCCAGAAGTGGATTTTTCTCCTTTGGGGTTTACTTGGTCTACTTCTGAAATGTTGTCAGAACCCAAGTGCCTTCAGTTCACAGAGTCACCTTTTTTGTGCATTGGCTTCCTTCTCACGTCACATGAGGCAAGATGGCGCCCAGGTCTCCACATCATCACACCAGAATGATAGGGAACAAGCTGGCCAGTTAGAAAAAGCAGTGCCTCCTCCTGACCAGTCAGGACACAGCATCTGGATTACTCTGGCCAATCACTGAGGCAAGGGAGATGGAAAGCTCTAATTGGTTCAGACTTGATCACATGGTCTAGCAAACTAGGGTGTGATTTAAATCACGGTCCAATGATGAAAAGAGGATCCCCAAATGAAAACTAGCAGCTGATCTGGAAAGTTGCTTGAGAGAATGCTGAGTGGCTCAAACTCAGTAAATAACAGCCCAACATTGATTGGCGACTTACTATATTCTGAGTTGCTCAGGTTTCCCCAGTAGTAAGCTATTTGACCCTCACAAATGTATATAGGGAATGCTGTCGTTGTTCCCACCTTACAGATGAGGTCACTGAGGCCATAAGAAGCTAAGTCACCTGCCCAACGACTAGTGAGCAGTGGAGCTGAGAATCAAAATCAGGCGGCCTGAGTTCCTGCTGTGTTTTCCTCAAGTATGTATTGATTTGTCCACTTGCCTGTGTCCACTTTGTTAGCTACAAGAGAGCAGAGATTCTGTGTGGTGTTCGCACTGATGATTAATCAGTACCGGGCGTGTAGCTGGCGCTCAGATATTTTGAGTAAATAAGTTTTGTGGCCTCTTGACCACCTACTCACCCTATGTGCAAAACATTTGGAAGCTCAGCTTCCCAAGACTTAGAATATATTATTTCCAAACTTGCACTGAACTCTAGCTGTGACCCATCCCAAGAGTGTGCCATTCCTGTTTCTCACCGCCCCCCAGCTTCCCTGGAATCTTTCACCTGCAGTTTTGGCTATGCTGGCTGCGTACACTGTGAGCTTCATGAGGGCAGGGAGTTTGTTTTCCTGCTGTTTTATCCTCAGTGCCAAGAACTGTGCCTGGCACACAGGAGCCTGTCCTGTTTGCATGGATAGTCGTGTGGGCAGTTGGGTTGCTAGGCTCTGAGTTTTGGCCTATAGTATGCCCTTCTCTTGACGACCAACTTCTAGTCCAGATCCTGAGACCTGTCTTGAAACTTGACCTTTACCACCTCTCTCTGAAGAGCCTTCTCTTGTCCCTGGTCCCTGCTTTTGAGAGCTGGCTTGGTTCTCTGCCTCCAAATGGAATTTCAAACTGGCACAGAGACTTCCTGATGGGTAACCTGCTCCGAGGAGGGTGACGGGGAGAGACTGTAGCCATGGGTTGCTCGTGCTCCTGCCCTGTCTAACAGCCCTGGAGAGAACAGGACTGGAGGAATCCTGCAGCAAGGAAGAAGTGAGATGCCAGGGAGTGGAAGGTTTAACAGGTGCCTCTGTGTGTGTGTGTGTGTGTGTGTGTGTGTGTGTGTGTGTGTGTTGTGTCTGGAAACTTCCCAGCCATTAGGCTCAAGACCACACATTCCCACCCCTCCCACTTGGCCTCTCCCGTCCCCTCCGCCTGCCGTTGGCTCAGATTCTTTCCTGGCCTGCAGCACCCTGTGTTCCGCCCTCTTCTTCAGGGTTTCTCTACATCCTGTAGGTGCTCAGCACTTGGCTCCTCCGAGGTTTCTCAACCCTGACTCCATTAATACATTCCGGGTAGCCCCCCATGGCTGTCCACAGGCGAGCAGCTCCCCTTCCTTCTTCCTGTTTGTGCGGCACACTTAGCCACAGACCCTCCTACCATTCCTTGGTTTCCAAGCATAGAGAGTGGGCCTGGAGTCAGAGTAAGTGTGGCCTTGGCCATGCTGCTTCCATGTCTTTCCAGCCTGGGGCCCTGCAGGCAGCGTATGGTGCCCTCCAGCAAAGGCATGAGCAGAGTATAAGAAAATGAGTAATACCAATGCCTGGATGGGCTATGGCAGGAGCGTTTGCTGAACTCCGGAAAGAGAGGTGTGGTTAGCGCCCAGCAACCTGCCAAGGAGGGTGCCTTGGAAGTGCCCAGCCTCTCCTCCAGCCCTCCTAACTAACTGCCTTCAGGGTACACAGTGGCTCAGCCCCATGTCACCAGAATCCTCTCTTGGGTATCCAGTTGGCAGTTGCCACCAGCAAGAGATTCACCCACTTCTAGCACCCACGGTAACCTTTCCATGGTCTGGGATGCCCTCTCATTGGCCAGACCTGGGTCACATGTCTGTGTCTGAGCCAATCACTGGAGCTAGAGAAATGGGATGTGCTGATTGGCTCCATCTGGGTCATGTGGTCCAGCCCACAGTCCAGCTAGGCAAGGGGGAAGAAAGCAACAGTGGTCTCTCGGCAAAATGAGGGGCCCTTACCAGGAGCAGGGAGGGAGAAAATTCTGGGGATACAGAAATGAACAAAGCTGAAAAATACCTGTGCTTTTAGGGAGGTGACATTCTGTTGAAGAGACATGACAGAAATAAGTCAAACAGCCAGTTGCCAGGGGTGGTAAATGCTACCAGCGGGGGCAGAGACTGCAGTTTCAATGTGCAAAGGTGGATCAGAAGGAGATGAGGACAGGGCCATGAAGATACTGTATCTGGGTGAAGGTTCCAGGCAGAGGAAATCACAAGTGCAAAGGTCCTGGGGTTGGGCCCACTCAGCATGTTCAGGGGGCAATGCAGAGGCCACATGGCTAGAGCCAGGTGAGAGGGAAGAAAGGGGTAAGGCCAGGTAGACCACTAGGGTCTTAGTGAGCCTTTGGAAGGTTTACAAGTTGTTCAAGCCTTTTAGGAGAGGAAGACAGGCTTTTGCTTTATAGGATTTTCCTGGCAGCTTTATGAGAGGGAGGCTGGACACAGCAAAGCCACCATGTAGATGAGATTGTCCTCTCTGACACACTCCAGGCCCTTCATAATATCTGTAAGTAGAGGGAAGAGCTAGGCAGGTGAGCACGCTGGAACACTGAGCCCTGGGTCAGCTGCTCACAGGCATCTCTACCTACCCTGCGGTTCCGGTTCCTTTATCCTCCTGTCAGGAGCCCCCATCTGAGCCGGGCCTTGTTCTGCTCTGCCTACTTCCTCTCCCAAGCCCTCATTGCCTGATTCGAACTTCTACGTCTTTTGTCAGATTTGGGGATCCTCAGTGACAACAGCCCAGATGGGTCTTTCTGGGCAGGTCTGGGTGAATTCCCAGCCGCTTCCCCACAGCTGTGCTAGCCAGGACTAGAGATCAGTGGTCACCCCAAGACCCTCCGTAGATCAGCAGATGGATTCAGATGCAGGAGCACTGTCTCTAAATACTTGGGACATCAGGTGTGTCCAGAGATGTCCTGCTGGTCTGGGGTCCTTCACTGAGTTCTGTGAGAAAGCACTGGACAAAGAGGAGGTGCCAGAGAGATCTTCTAAGAGCGGGTGGGACAGGCAGTGTCTGGGGGGTGGATCAGGTGCTAATCAGCAGTGCTATGCGATGCACCACAGACTCTCGCTCCAGCCACTTGTAATGTTTTACTAAGAAGGAAAAGGGGGGTGTGTGCAGAATCCCTTGTGTCATTTTTAATTGATTCCTTCAGCATCCAGAGAGAGGCTGGCACAAGGCCAGGATGAGTCTGAGCCAGGGGAATTCATCAAAAATCGACCCACTGATGACTTGATCTGATGAAATAATTAGCTCCTGTTACCCTGCACCCTGGTTGCAGAGCTCTGACTCCATCCGCAGGAAGGAAGGGCGTCCTGTTGGCAGGTTAGACCCTCCAGAGGAGGGAGACCAAGAGCGAGAGAGCCAGGACCGGAGCCCAGAAATCCAGCCGGGAGCGCTGTGGCCCAGGACTCCCAAGACACTGTATCGTCCAGCTCCGCTGTACCCACACAGTACAGCCCCAGAGGCAAAAAGGCCCTCAGAGGACACCTGGCCACCTGCTGCCTTATTTGGCAAAGGAGGAAACTGAAGCCAGGGTGTTTGTTATGGTGTGTGTCATGATGTCCCCCAGAGCCTCATGCAGTCATAAGTGGGGCTTTTTCAGAGGTGGCCAAATCTAGAGTGTGTAGTTGATTCAAGGAGACTGCTAGGATTCGGAGTGCTGGGATTAAAGACAGGTGATTACCAAGCCAACCCGCTGACTGGTTTGGCACTGCTCTGATCCCAGCAGCCTGGATGCAGTAGAAGGGGCAGAAAGAGGTTTGTCTCCTGCTTGCTTTGCCACCTCCTGCCCGCATGAACTGTTCCTCCCCTGTGCTGCCTCTCTGTCTTGCTGCCCTGCCGTGGAGCCAGCCAATCATGGACTGGAACCTCTACACACTGGAAGCCAAATAAACCTTTCCTCCTCTCACTTCGGGTATCCGGTGTTTTGTCTCAGCAGTGAGAGAAGAGTAAGACAGCGTTCCTAGGAACTTGCTCCCAGATCTGCTTCCGGGGATCTGTTGAGCAGTCAGATGAGTGTGAACGCTCCTCTGCCACGTGATCTCCTGGGGAAGTGATGGTAACTGGGCTTGGCTTCCTCATCTGTTAAATGGGTTTAGTATCAATGAATAAGCAACAGGTGGACACCTGTAAAATGCTCAGGCAGTGGCTGGGGCCCCGAGTGCTCTCAGAAAGCATTTGTCATCCTTAGCTCTTGTGGGAGAGTCGGCTTGTGGAGGGCAGCCCTGGGGATTTCCCTTGCGGTGTTATCCTCTGTGTGGCTGTGCAGCTGGAGGAACGTGGATGTGCTGATTGCAGCTTCGAGAGTGCAAAGCACCCAGTGTGTGTTGGGGCCATCTCGCCGTCAGGGGTTGTCACGCCTAGGGGTGGCTCGGGGCGTCTCTCCTCTCAGCCCTTAGCGCCACCCATTGTCCGCAGCGGAAAGTCTAGGATGGTGCTAATGTGCTGCCGACTGCTTTCTGCACCTGCTAATCTACACTAGCGAGAGCGCCCAGAGTGTGAGAGCTGGGGTCCTGGATTCCGGTGTGGAGCGGGGAGCGGGGCCGTCACAGCCCAGCTTTCTTCAACTCTATTTATGTGATTAGCTCCGTGCGAAGGGATGCCCATTCTCCACTTATGCTTGGGTGGATAGAATGTTTTATTCTTCCAAACTGTGTATTTGTCGTTTTATTTTCAAATAAGACCATTTAAGGAAGTGCAATGAGCAAATTGTCATTAAAGGACACAGAAGGCAGGGGTAGAAGGCAGGCACTGCTTGAGTGGCAGGAGCTGGGCACCCAGCTTGAAGGTGAGGAGCAGCACAGGGCTTCTCCGGGTGCTTGGAGAACAGTAGTTGAGCCGTGGTTTCCTCAGCTGGGGAGTGGAGGTGACGGTGTGTGCCGGGGGTTGGTGTGGGGCCTGGAGGAGACCCCATGGGAGAGTGACCACAGCCCATGCTGCAGGGCTGTGCTCTGCCCCGGTGCCCTGCGCGGACTCCTTAAATCTTCCACACCCAGTTTGCAGCTGAGGAAACTGAGGCGCACAGCTGTTAAGTTCCTCACTTGAAATCACTGGAAGGAATTCCAGAGCTCACACTGTTACCCAGCACCACCTGGTGGCCCCTGAGCTGCAGCTGCACAGGTGGTAGCGAGCAAGGAGCTGGGAAGAAGGCCACGTGTGCCCTCCCGTGCACGCTGGGACATTCACCCTCCAGGGCTACCTGTGGGCTGCGACCCACTGTCCTGTGCCATGGCTCTTGCCTTGGCTGTCTGCAGAGATGACCTGGCGCCCGTCCCGGGTGTGGAGAGCCACTTTAGGGAGGAGGAGGTGGCAGAGGGCACCAGGCCATCCTGGGCAGCCTCACACCGCACCCAGGCCTGGGTCAGGACACTAGGTGAACCAGCAGGTGTGATTCACCATCTGAATGGGGTCAGCAGGTGGTGCAGACCAAGAGTCAAGGGGAGGGCAGCACAGGAGGCAGCGGCAGAGAGGGGCCGTTACCACCCTGGGGTCGGGGGAGCAGATGCAGGAGGTCACAGCAGCTCTGGTCACAGGCAGAGATGCGGGGGCCCTGGGGAGGGAGTGGCTGTCATCCTGCTCGTAACTTGACCCTCACTGGAGGGAGCTCTCCCTCGCTGCCCCGCAGTAGAGTGGAGAGTGCCACAGGGCAGTGGGGGGAAGCTCAGCAGCTGTTGCTGTCCCCAGGAGAGAGAACACAGGCAGCACAGCCCTGCAGGGCCCAGAGCCCTTGCTGAGCGCCCCACGCCCAGGCTGTGTGGTGGTGACCGGGTTCCGCTGACTGTGGACAACAGGGACCAGGCTCCTTCAAGGTCACAGCCAGGGTGATGCATCCTAGCGTCCTGACTCCTTAGCAGAGCGCAGGGTGAGATCAGGGACCCTCTTGACCAAGTGCGCTGTCCATCGCCCCGCCCTCACCTCGACTTGTGGCCTGGCCCGACCTGGGGATGGGGGGGTGACTGAGGTCACGGAAGAACGTGGCAGTTCTCCTACCTCTCCCTCACAGCCCTCCATTTTCTCTTGTCGCTTTGTTTCTTCTGCAGCTTAAACCTGATGGAATCCATTAGTCCAGCTCTGAGATCTCTTGCCAAGGGGCTTTGCTATGCCTTCATGTGGACTGAGTTCATAATGACCATGTCCCCCTCTTTTATTCATGGGGAAACTGAAGCTCCTTCCTGGGTTGTTGGTGGAAAGACCAAGCCCGGGAGAAATGGGTCTGTAGTAGGAACCAGCAGGTGGTGCAGCCCAAAGCCAACAGGTGCCCCTTCTGGCTGATGTCCGCAGCTCAGGGACCATCCACCACCCCAGCCCATGCAGAAGCAAGCTGGCAGGAATATCCTTGTCTCCTTGGGCCAGCCACTGCTCTGCCTACTCTGCTGTTGGATCGGTCTGCTGGATAGGGCGGGGGTAGCATTCAGAGCTGGGCTGGTCACTGCCCAGGTCTTGGCTGCCGCCCACACATTAAGGTGTCCCTGGGGAGAGGTCACAGAGACTTTGCTGCCAGTCTGCCCCTGCCCCCATGCCAATTGCAAATACTTAGTGACTGTAGCCAAGTCTTGTGTCTGCTCGATGTGGCCCTGAGCAGGACTCTCTGAAAGCCACCGTGCAGAACGAGCAGGACATATGCCATAACCCTCTTCTTGACCTTCTCTCCCCTAGGCGGTGTGTCAGGAGGGAACGGGGAAAAGGGTAAGATCCCCAAGACACAACTTCAGACTCTGCATCTCAAGAGGAAAGACAGATTGGCCAAAAATGAAGATGGCGCCCCCCGGCCTGCTGCTCTGCCTGCTGTCCGCGACAGTCTTCTCCCTGCTGGGCGGGAGCTCGGCGTTCCTGTCCCACCACCGCCTCAAGGGCCGCTTCCAGAGGGACCGCAGGAACATCCGGCCCAACATCATCCTGGTGCTGACTGATGACCAGGACGTGGAGCTGGGTAAGTGCCCTCAACCTGCAGGGCATCTCAGGGCTTCAGGGAGGCGCCAGGGGCGGTACAGCTGGGGAGATGCAGGGCTCCCTTCTGAATGCTTTCAAATCGGCCCCCACTTGGGCTGGCCCACAAGTGTGAGTTCAGAGCTGTTCCTCAAGGCAAAGGAGTGTCTAGTCTTCTAAGGTGGAACCATTCCTGAACGCCTCCAAAATCTCAAAGAGAAGAGATGTTCACTGAATGTCCCCAGCCAGCCCCATCCTGGGCCACCACCTACACCATCCTCTGACCTCTGCCCTCCTCAGCAAGGTCTCAGGCTCTCCTCCCACCATGTCCTCAGCAGCAGCAGCAGGAAACTGCTGACAAGATTGGGCCCTCTGGGGTCACATCAGCCAGACCTCCTACCCCCAGGGTCAAACTCCACTTCTCTCTCTGGCTCACCCGTGGGGTCTCTCCCAGTCGAAACTGTCTTTCTCTTTATCCTGTTGTCTTCTCCCCTTGAATTTTCTGATTCTATGGGTCCCATTTCTCCACTGAAACCCTACATGACTGCTTTCCTATAGAAATATACCTCTGTATCCGCCAGATCCATGTCCGCATGGGGGTTTAGCCAACTGTGCATTGAAAATATAGGGGAAAAATTTCATCTGTACTGAAGGAGTGCAGGCCTCTTCCATTGGCGTGATCCCCTGAACAGTACAGAGTGGCAGTATTTGCCTAGCGTTAACATTGGATTCGAGACTGCAAGCCATCTAGATGTGATTTAACGTGTATGGAGGATGGCCGAAGGGTTCTACGCAAATACCAGGCCTGATTGCGCAAGGGATGGCATATCTGCGGGTTTTGGTACAGAGGGCATCCCAAAGGCAGTCCCTCCTGGAGAACGAGGGACAACTGTGTAATTCAAGTCATGAATGCAAATGGCAAATGTAATTTTGCACTTTCTAGCAACTACATTTCTTAAGAGTAGAAAGAAACTGGTGGAATGAATCTTAATAACCCAATATATCCAAACTAGTATCACCTCAACTTGTAATCAGTATAAAAATTATTTGGGAAATATTTTGCATGCTCTTAGTTTTTGATATCTGCCTTGGAGTTCACATGTAAGGGGCATCTCAGTGAGGCCACAGCCACCTTGCGGCAGGTGCTCTGTAGCCACTTGTGGCTGGGGCTGCTGCCCTGGATGATGCCTGCCGAATGCATTTTCCTGCTCCTTTGAATTATATTTCCCTTATTATCATCATATGAGAAAGCGGTATGAAAATCGGGAGTAAAGTGTTCCAGGCAGAGGGAACAGCACATGCAAAGGCCCTAAGGCAGGACCAAGAGGGCCAGTGTGGCTGGAGCCTGGGGAAGCAAAGTAGAAGACAAGAGTGGAGAGAGAAGATGGAGATCTTTGAGGCTCT
The DNA here is from genome assembly GCA_004027595.1 of Dinomys branickii. Classification (NCBI taxonomy): domain Eukaryota; kingdom Metazoa; phylum Chordata; class Mammalia; order Rodentia; family Dinomyidae; genus Dinomys; species Dinomys branickii. The sequence goes on from PVLD010001383.1 coordinate 134,259, forward strand.
GGGGGGTTGTGGTAAGGACCATGGGTCATTGATCAGGTGAGGGGCGTGCCCTTTGCCTCGGGTCTCCTTTAGAGGACAACAGAATAGTGCTGCTGGCAACCTGATTCTATCTTTTTAGCTATCCAAAAAGAGGTTCTTTATATAAAACCCAGTCACTCCTTGTAATGATCTGTATTAATGATCACAAGTATAGATTTTTCTCAGGGAGCTTATCAGTGTGAAAGGAATTTGCAGCCAGGAAGCAACCAGAGCCCAGAGCCTTTATTGACAATTTGACACATAGGATCCCCTGTCTCCTGGCAGCAGTCAGAACGAGGTGCATTTGATAACCACAGGGAGCCTACAGACTGTGGCCATGAGAATGTGAGTTTTGTGTCTGGTGGAATTTCACAGACTGTATTTGCGGGCAGCCCCTGGTCTCACTTTTGGGGCCCCTGGAGCTGTTCTGTCATGATGCTGGGGAACTCGAGATGCCCCGGACGTCCATCCATGAGGCGGCTCTGTGTAACACAGCGTGCCAGGTGCTGGGGAGTGGACAGGGATCATGCCAGGGAGCCGGCATACAGGGCACAAGCCATGCGTGGAGAGAGGAGCTAGGAGCTGACTGGGCACACAGTGAGGGACTTAGTGCAACGGACACAGAAGCAGGGCCTTCCGCAGAGGAGTACTACAGCCGCATCCAGGTCCCGGGGGGCTCCTCCGACCCTTATACCGATGGGTGGCTGGAAGGAAGAGCAGAGGCTGCAGGGCCCAGGGCAGGCCAGTGCCATAACCACGCTGTGTACTGAAGCCTGGACTAGGTGGAGCAGCGGAGCTGATGGGACGAGGCTCTGCCGGCTGTCTGTTTGGAAAGGGAGCAGGCAGATGGATTGGAGGGTAAGCCAGAGAGAAGGATCAGGCAGCCCCTGAGTTTGGGGCCTGACCCTGCAGGTTACGAGTGAGCCCCTGCGTCTCACGGCTGAATCTACCTGCAGTGTTATGTTTGTGACTCCTAATAAAATCAACAGAATAGGGGAACGGAAGGAAAGACCCTGGCGGGTGGGGGTGGAGGAAAAGACAAAAAAGCCAAACCACAACTCACTTCAAATACAGAGACTCATTCTCTAGGTTTTACAAGCAGAGAGACTGAGGTGTGGAGAAGGGAAGGCACTTGTCCAGGGTTGCACCGCTAGTATGCGGCTAAACGGGATTTGAACCCAGAGCCTACAGCCTTTGTGCTTAACCAGTTTCCTGGAATGGACACTGAGTAGTTTCCAGATCACTAGCATATCTGTTCATTTTTTGCTGTTACAAATCCCGTTGCTGGGAATATCTTTTCTCTGTGTCTTACACTGGAGTAACTGTTCAGGAAAGATAAATTCCAGGGAGTGAGGCGGCAGAATCGGGGCCCTCTGGCCGGTGGCGAGCAAGCTCCCCACAGAAGCACTTGCTGGCCCAGCTCAGTGCCTGCCAAGCCTCCCTCCCTCCCTCAGCAGACCCGGCTTTTGAAGCGGGCCGAGCCTCCCCAGGAGGTAAGGGGCAGGAAGGGGTAGTCAGGGGGCTGATGAGCTTTTTATAAACCACGAGACAGACTCAGATCGATAATGCATGTTCCAAAAAAGCCCGACACATTATCTCACAGTCTGCTACAACTGGCAAGCAGAGGGTGGTCCTAAAAAATTTATCATCTGCTATTTTCTGCTCATCCGTGCGGCAGTTCTGACAGTTCTCCAGGCCAGAGGCTTCTCTGCTGAGACAGTCCAGGCCTCTTCCAGTCCCAGCACAGAGGGTAGCCGTCCACCCTAATTAGGTCTGCTCCAGAGGCCGGGCGCAGCCCACAGCGGGGAGAGGGTGTGTCCTGTCTCCTACCTGCAAGGCTAGGGGCAGGGGCTGTAGCATGTAAGGTCCTTTCTCTCTTCCTCATATGCATTTGACTCACTGGACTTTCTTAGACATGTCATATGCCCTGGGGAGCGTGTCCCTGCAGCATCCTACTCAGTGAGTAGCCCGAGTGCACCGTATATTTGGAGGGCATTCAGGGAAATCCTTAAGTTTGGATAAGCCGGAGATCAGCAGGCCCATGGCTGCTTCTCCTCCCTGGGCAGCGAGGGAGAAGAAGCCTAGAAACCCAGGCCCTGTTTCACATTGCCCTTTGGTCAGGGAGGCTGGGGCACTGGGGACTCTGCCAGGTTTGCTGCTTTAATTTGATCTGGCCCGACCTTTGGTGAGCTGCCAGGGCTGTGCAGGCCAAGACAGCAGGAGGCGGGCATGGGCCGGGCCTGCCGCACAAGTCTCTCTGCAACACCCTGGTCCTCGAGATGCTCTTTCAGCTGGCTCACTCTCCAAAGTTTCAATGTTACTGTAAAGGGAGCTCTGCGTCCTGACCGTAAGGGAAATACCAGTATCCACTGGCTTAGGTCAACGATCACTGCAAAACCAAGTACCTGGAAAGCCGAGGGGTATCTTCTAAATTCCAGCGAGCGCTGCTTCCCACAAGCTGGTGTTTCTGTCACCGACATCGAGCAGCTTCAGAGTCAAAGGTTGAGGTAAAGCAGCAGCTCCCTGAGACTCCTCCTCAGCAAGATGGTGACAGAACTCAAGCACCGTGCCACTGCTTTCTGCCAAGGGGCGCCATGTGGCGGTGGGCTTGTGCTCAGGGCTGGGGGTGCAGCCAGACCCCAGGCCCCAGAATCTCAGCTGGCCACCCCACTGCTCATTCTCCTGAGGGCCTGTGCCTGGGGTTCTTTAGATGGTCGGACTTCAGCTGTGCTCCTCAAAACTGGATGAACCGTGGAGAACATGTTACAGCTAGAAAGAAGTTCTTCACCTTTCAGAATATCTTCAAATGCAAATAAATCCTCCCAGTGAGGATGTAGGGTGAGAACTGACTAGCTGGTCAGCTGGGCTCACATCCTTATTCTGCTATTAACTGTGTGGCCTTGGGGAAGTTATTTGACTCCTCTGTGCCTCTGTTTACTCGCTATAAACTGAAGGTGACGATGTGTCTTCCGGCTCTTCCCGAGCATCCTGGATACTAAGGCGTTTTGTGTGTGTGTGTGTGTGTGTGTGTGTGTGTGTGTGTGTGTGTGTCATGGTTTGATCTCACTCTGCCTGCCAAAGCCTTCCCACCTGTAGCGCTGCCAGGCTAGTGCTGTGGAATGCTGCTCACCTACACTATTATATTTAAGAGTGATTTTTCCATGTGAGTCTCATAGCCCTGAAGAGCAGGGTCACCTTAGTCCCCTTCCGGCTGATGTGGTCAGGCTAAGCTGGCCAGGCATAGGCAGCAATGCCAGGAATATGAGACTGGCATGCATGAGTCTGCCACGCTCTTCTGCCATTGTTACGTGGGCTGGGTAACAGGGTTGTGCCATTGTGGGTGGCAGAGGATGCCAGGGTTGCAAAGCAGATGTAAACCGTGACTCCCAACCCTCTTTGCCAGTCTAGATTTTCTGTTACACGTGACTTCTTGAAACTCAAGCAGGGTTGAGCAAACAAACTAAAACAAAATAACTTATTTGACTCAAGGTTATGAAAAGTCCACATGTATTTTGAGCTTCGGGTGTGGTTGGATCTAGGAATGTCACCTTGGGATGTCACCTCCTTTGAATTACCCTGCTTTCTGCTTTCCTACAAGTTGGCTCCCTGCCTGGGCCAGCTTGCCATATGGCACTTCTGGCATGGCTGGGCCTGTGTGGCCACCACATGGGCCATGCCTGGGCAGAGACAGAAGCTGTCTCCCCCAGATGCCAATGAAAGTCCCCAAAGTGACTCTGGAGCCTGACCCTGGAACCTCTGGTCCACCAAGAGCCTTTCTGAGGGGTAACAGTGGGCGGCCAGCCTGGGTCATTGCACATCCCTGGAGTCCCTTGACCCATGAGCCCTGGGAGTGGGATAGATGTGGTTCCCTGCAGGAAAACAAGATCTGGCCCCAGAGGCATCAGAGGGACTGGTGTACGACCACGTGCAGGAGGTGCTCCTCTCTCAGATGGCATCTCTGCGGCAGGATGCGCGGACTCGTCCATTCCCAAGTGTTTACTGAGCACCTCCTGTGTACCCTGGTGATCCAGCAACAAACAGACAAAGTCTCTGCTTTTACAGAGCTTCTACTCCGGTGCAGCAATGAATACACGAGCGATATTGCGCAGGAGCATGAACAGGGGTGAGAACACAGCAAGGGAGGGGGATCGAGCAAGGACCTGGGTGCCGAGGGGAAGAGTTGCAACTCTGTACAGGGGCCTCACTGCAAAGCAGACATTTGAGCATTCGTAGAGGCCCTGGGGCAGCTCTGCCATCAGAGACCGTGGCAGAGCGGGCTGAGCAGGTGGAGAGAGGTCAGAACAAGTGGCGGTGTCCGGTGGGCTGTGCAGGGCAGGTGCGTGACATGGTCTGCAGTGGAGGACGCTGGGCAGAGGACAGACGGGGTGCAGTTTTGCTTACACTGTCCCCTCTGGCTGCTCCCTGGAGAACTCACTGCAGGCCTCTGCTAAGACGCATCCACGGAGGGGCCTGCACCACAGTCCAGGCACCAGCTGCTGGTGGCTCAGCAGCAGGGAGAATTGGCAGGCGTGGCACATGTTGCCGAGGTAGAGCTGATGAGATGCGCTGCTGGGTCTGATGCAGAGCAGGCACGAGGAGGTGCGGATGACCTCGGCTTTGGTCCTGAGAGCCTACCAGGTGACCTCCCTGCTTCCAGAGGTGTGGAGGCCTGGACCTGAGAAGTTGCAGGTGCCCGTGCAGGGCCGCAAGGCACTGTATGAGAGGGAGCAGTGGCTCAGCAAGCTGGGAACTAAGCAGGCATTGTGCACACGTTTGTGCTTTCCTAGGCCCAAGGGTCTGGATTCCCAGAGGACCGTGCGATCCTGCAGGCCATGGCCCCAGCTCAGGTGGCTGCCAGTGGGCGAGGCAGGTTTGAACAGGAGGGCCTGGCTGGCTTCTGGATAGCCCTGTCTTCCTCTTCCCATCTGCGAACACAAGGAAACCTTGCCCCACCCTGCAGAGCAATAGCCAGGAGGCCGATTCAGAACTTCAGGATGGGCGCTCTGCAGGGGCCAGATGGCTGCTGGCCCAGATTCCAGACACTGGCTCCGGTGACTCTCAGCTCAGCCCATGAGTTCCCACCTCCTAGCATTCCTGCTGCCACCGCTCACTCAGAGAAGAAAAACATGTGTGAGCAGGTTATCTCGGGAGGAAGAGAGCCTCCTTCAGACCCACCCTGGTGTTCTTGCCAAGCACATTCCTTCAAGTTATTTTTTTAAACCTCATTTCAGCAGCACTTGGGGAATCTCTTGAGTTTGAAAGGAACATACTATATCAGAAATAGGTTTGGCTCCTTGTAAAGGAAGACAGAGTAATGGCTGTTTATGCAAAGTAAAATGTTGCTTCTTGCTCACATAAAATTAACTGGAGGTTGGTAGTTCAAGATTGGCACCAAGACATCAAGGTTATCAGAGACCCAAGCTCTCTGTCTGCTTTATCATTTGTACTGTGTAGCTTGCATCTTCAAGGTCACCTTGTACTTCAGAATGGCTGCTAGAGCTCCAGCAATCACAGGCACATTCCAGACGATAGGAAAGAAGAAACAGAAGGGCAAAGGGGTGGACCTTCAAGTGAAGTCAGCACTCTTTGAGGACCTCATCCCACAAGGCACATGCAACATGGACAGAAATTATTTAGCCACATGATCTCAGCAGGGAACATGCGCATGTATGAATTTGAATTACTCGGGGGACTTCACTGTGTTGTGCAAGGATGCGGGGTTGGTGGGGTGCCCCCAAGGCTAGTGACTGATGGAGGGTCCAGCCCCGACCTCAAGACCGGAGGATAACAGAGTGAATGGCTGCTGGAACCTGGTGACAGAGTGTAGGGCCAGTGCAGGGCCACCCTGTGGACACCACAGGGAGGAAGATGGAGGAGTCTGGAGTCCAGCCACACTTTCTGCTATGCCAGCCTCCTTCCAGCACCTCCCACTGGACAGCGTCAGCCTAAGCCAGGGCCTGCGGGGCCTTCCCTGGGGTCAGAGAGCGGATCCTGCCGGCCAGAGGGACGGTTGCGGGCCCTGTCGCCAGCCAGCTGCACTTAAGGATCAGAGCAGGGCCTGGGAGGAGGAGGAGGGGGAAGCAGACGTTGGTGAGCAGCCTAGAGGCTCAGCCACACCAGCGATGAAGAGCAGGGGTCCCAGTGAGGGCGGCACAGCACATCTGTGTCACTGCTGAGACCAGCAGGTGGGAACCAGGGAAGGGGTCTTACAGGCAGGACGCAAGAGCCCCATGGCAGAGATGGGCCCAACGGAGTCTGGGGGAGGCAGGGCAGCAGGGCCTGGGGAGCGAGTGAAGGGCAGGGTGTGGGAACATGGGCAAAGAAGACAAGGAGTCGCGCAGACCCAGGTAGGCGTGCGCGTGCACGTGGGTTTCACACAAGGTGTGCAGGAAGTCAGTTGAGCAGGTCGAGTAAGCAGGATTTGCGCCAGTTGCTGGTGGAGGGGGCAGCCTGGGCACAAGAGCAAAAATAGGCAGGGCAGTGTGAAGTGCAGTTGTCCAAGTGGGGCAGTGCCCAAGAGAGAGGCCGATGGACCTGGTGGGCGGGACTGAGGTCAGTGCCCGGGAGCCGGGCTGAAGGGGCAAGTGGCACCGTGTGCAGAGACTGGGTGGGAGGAAGGACAGGAACCTCGGACAGGTGTGAAGCTACACTGCAGGCTAGTGGCTGGGAGTCCGGCCCCACAACAGTGAGACACTGGACCCCCACCATGTTGAATAATCACCAAGGGCCACAGTGTAGGGTCAGGGGCAGTCAATGTTTCTGGTGGATTTTCTCTGGAAGGAGGAGACCAGTGATGGCTCAGTCCACTGACCGCCGCGCCCTCCCATCTCCACCAAGAACAACACTATCGGTTTCCTCCCAGAAGCCTCTGCAGCCAGGGCCATCAGAGGGTGGTGGAGAAGAAAATGGTGCATTCTTTCCCGATGATGGGTTGAAGAACCAAATCAGAGTGAGCCTCGGCTTTTCATAGCTGAAACCAGCAATAGTGCTAGACTTCATTTTGCACCAGCCAAGAGTCAGGAACCATTTCCCGGTGCACCCTTGGAAGGAAACCTCATCCGAGAACCCACCACAGTTATCCTGGACCATAACAGGTTCAGTGGTCATTGTCACCAACGGCAGTGAGCATGGCATTAACCACCACCCTATCCCCCGGCCCAGTGTGGCTTCTGATTACCGCTGTTTGTCCTCCAGACATTCCTCCTGGCCTTCCGCTGGGGACAGCTGTTCTGGGACTGTCACCTCTCCTGAGGTGGCTGTTAAGCAGGTGCCACTGGGGGCAGGAGGCCCCACATAGATCACACTGCAGCATGGATGTTCCAGGGAGCATTGAGGGGCCATCAAGTGAGCTCCAGCCTGGCAAGCCACAGCAGCAGCCCCAAAGGGGTGCAGGACACAGGTACATCCCACCCTTGGCCAGAGCTTGGGCCTTTGTCACCTGCCTACCAGTGAAGGCTGTGTTGGGCCTGGACCTAGACCCACCCGCCTCCCTGCCATTCTACTGGTACTGCCACGGAGGAACTGTCCCTTCCCAGAATGAGTGGGCTGCTCCTTCAGCTGGAGAAGAATCAACCAGGAGTCCTGGACTCAGAGCTGTGTGTCCCTCAGCCTCAGCCGCTCCGGGTCGGCCAGGCTGGCACCGCACAGGAGCAGGCCAGGATGCAGGGCCCTTCTAACGTGTGCCCCAGTGCTCAGGTCTGCCCACCTGTGGGCCTACCCGCACCACATTTTTTCTATTTTTTAAAGCAAAGCAGGGAAGGTGGATTAATGTAAAGCCTGCTTAAAGAAAATAGCAATTCCAGTTTTTCAATACTTTTGGGCAAACAGCAGTCCACCTAGAGGGCTCCATGTGTGAAGTCTGTGTTAGACTAGACTGGGGAACTACAGTCATGAAAGATTTCAAAGCTAATATGAGTTAGGTGCTTTCCCTATGCCAAACATTAAACTAAAAGTTTTATCTATTTTTCCCAGTTAAAATTCAGAGCAAACCTAAGAAAGAGGTACTGTTCCTCTCCCCACTTTGCAGATGAATAAACTGAGGGACAGGCATGAGATCTACCTGCTTAATAAGTAGAAAGATCAGAATTCAAACTCCAGCCTCTCTCCTCTAGAGCCCTTGCCATCCTGCTGGGTTTGGTGACACAGTGCTCTAGAATCATCCTAAAATTTCATGGTCAAAAGAACCTCACACCTAGTTATCTGTGTGCTGTTATAACGGAGGGAAACGGAGGCACGAGGGAAGCAGGTAACTGAAGGCAGCCTATACCTCGTTCTCTGGTCTCTTGATTCAGCGTTCCTTGGTACCCAAACCCACAGGTAGCTTAGCCTAGGTCTGAAGCATGCCCATGCGTGTGCGCATGTGTGTGAAATGTGCACATCCGTGGTCAGCAGGCAGAGAAGATGGGCCTGAGCCAATAGTGTCATGTCCCCTCTCCCCTCACTGCTGCTGCTACCATGTGGCCTGAACATCCTGCCCCTCAACCCCAGGAAAACGCAGCTCAAAGCCCCTGGGCAGACGCGGGTAGGAAGTGGCAGGTGACGTGTGCACCAACACAGGGAATGCCCAGTGTGCTGGTCATCACAGACATCCATGGTGTCGCCTTCTTCCCCCTGCAGAGCCCCCAGGGGGACCAGGCATGAGATCCTGCCCGCTGCCCATTTGCTGGGAATGCGTGGCCCTCTCTGCTTCACTGTAATAAAGCTGTGGACTCGAGATACCTCTGTGGGCAGAGACACGGCAGCCTGTGTGGTCGAGGAATGACAGGTCCCCAGCTGGAAGCTCACAGGTCATGAGGCAGCGGGGTCTACAGTGACAGGGGAGCCCCGGCCCCCTCAAGGATGGCTGCTTCCCAGCACCAGCTGATCATGCCAGGTGGGGACGTGCACCCAGTGCAGGCAGATTTCTCCATTTTTTTTTTTAAAGAAGAACGTTTTGTATGGAAAATCCAGAGCTACCTTCCCCTTAGGCTCAGCAGGAACAGGGCGGATGACCCAGGATGCTTTTAGGGGCCCATGAAAAAATGTCTTAAACTCTTTTAAAATCAATACAGAAAGAAAATTTCAGATGGGAGGAAATGTTGTGATATAGGGTAGTCATGTATTTATTTCTATAGAAACACAGCAATGCAGCATAATCTTTAGTGTTTTTCAGAGGAAGGAGCTTGTGATTGCAAAGATACCAGGTACTCTCTAAAGTCATGATGGGGCACTAGGAAAATGTACTGCTTTTCAAAGTACGGGCAAGTAATCGCATTCTTCAACCCTGGGAACACATGCTGTGTGGGCAGGTCCGGCTGTGGCCTCCGGATCTGACCTCTTGTGTAGCCTTCAAAGGCTCCGTAATCTCAGAGCCAGGGTCCTCGCCCAGAGGCCTCGCTGGAACATTCCGTGCCAGGTTATCTGTTCCCCGATAAAAGGTGTAGGTGGGAAGGCCACGAGCAGCGGGAGCCCGCGCTGTCAGCCCCTTTGTAGTCGGCTCTCCTTGAGCCAAACAGCCTACTCGAAAATTTTCAAACACATCAAAGACAGCCCTGGACTCCTCATCCGCCCCTCACACTGCAGAAGGTGCCCTCCTCAGTCTTTGAGTCTCCTAGGAACATTTTCTCTTCATTTACCCACACGTAAGTGTCAAGACAAGCAGTACAAAGCCAGAAGGGGGAGGATAGAGTGACTTTCATCAGCACAGCTTGGGAGGAGCTATCTGCAGAGTCTTGACATGGTGAGAGATGGAGTCAGCACTGGGGGCACAGCAGGTGCAAAGGTCCTGTGGTAGGAAGGAGATAGAACAGGCAGCTGTGCCAGGGAGGGGCAGGGGCCACATCAGGGAGGGTGAGTTTCCTTCTAGGCCAAAACGAGGGCTTTGGCTTTTATACTGTGTACAAAGGAGCCCAGTAGCTGCCAAGTGAAGACCGTAGCAAGAAGACAAGGATGGAAGCAGGAGACCACTTAGGAGTCCACTGCAGAGATCCAAGAAAGAGATGCTGGTTAGGTAGATTCTCGTCAAGACCCTGAGCTCTGCTTCTGCTTCTTCCTGTATCCCAAACAACCTCCTGTTACTTCCCCAAGGAGGCCCTTGTCACCGCAGACTTTTTGCCTATAGTTTTAAGAAAACATAGGAAACCATTATCACATTAGCTATTGATCAGAAGCAGCGCCTCCTATGCCACCCAAGTGGGGGCCACAGGAGTCTGTCCCACGGGGCCGCGGTGTGTAACTCCTCCTGCCAGCAGCAGGCCTAGGACTAGAAGTGCCCTGGGGAAACCACAAAGTGGGTCATGTTTGAACCTTGAAAGTCCCCAGCACCTGCTAAGCCCCCACAGATAATGGTGGTTCTGACTTGGAGCATTAGAAGAGCAGATGTGCTGGGGGTGTAGCTCGGGGAGTGGAGGCTTATCTAGCACGCAAGGCCCTAGGTTCCACCCCTAGCAATGATAAAAGGAGCAAATTAATTCGGCCTGGGACACTGCTCTTAGTACTTACAGACTCACGCTGTATTGTGCATCCAAAAATACGTGGCACTGATAATCTCACACAGGTACCTGGGTTGACAGGAAAGGCTTTTCTTCAAGGCACTTAATAGAAAGGTCTCAAATGATAACACAGTTGCCACAGTGAGCGGCCTCGAAAGCAGTCATGAGTGGGGCGGGCAGCTGTGTGTCATGGGGCAGACTGGTTGGCAGTCGGGGTTTCCGCACTGGGGGGTATACGGGTGGGGTCCCCTGGCCGGCAGAGTCACAGAGAGGTGTCAGGATGACCTCATCCTCAGCCTCGGGTGGCAAGAAGGTTTGGTCACAGAAAGAAACCAGCTCGTCCTCAGATTTATGTGGAACACAATAAGCGTGGCTTCGCGAGCATGGCTTTGTTTGAAATAGTGAAAACTGGCCTTTTGATTTCTGCATGGCTGCATCTGCCAGGCCCCCCCTGCCGCCAGAGCTAGCATCTGCATCAGGGCTGGGGCTTGGGAGGGATTGGGTCATATGTTTCCATGTTACAGACGTGGATTTATGGTGCCTGGTCACTATGCACTTCTAATAAAGCAGGTCACTGTCCCCCAAGGGAGGCTTGGCACATCATGCCGCTCGTGCACAGATGCCGCTGTCGTTGGGCGCTGTGGAATTGTACTTGCATGGCAGAGTGACACAGCCCCCCTCAGCTGGCTGGAGCAGGCGCACGCACACACTCAGGGCGCTGCCAGCCAGGGCACAGCAGTGAGGCTCCTCCCACATGGGGAGGAAGCAGGACAAAGCCCTTTAAGATCTGGGTTTCCAGCCCATTAAAAATAAGATACGCGTGTCTTATCACCCCAGCTACTCAGGAGGCTGAGGCAGGAAAATAGCCAGCTCGGGCAATTTAGCAAGACCCTGTCCCAAAATAAAAGGGGCAGAGGGATGCAGCACACGTGTGGCTTTAGGCTCAATCTTGAGTAGCTATAAAGAAACAGTTCCACAGCCTCTTCTCATCTGCGCAGCATGCGGGGTGCCACCTCCCCAGCATTCTTCACCAGGTGGCAGCCTGGCCTGCGTTTCCGGCAGCCAGGTGAGGAGCCAGCTTGTGTCCTTCCTACAATCTGAGGACAGTAGGACCCTGAGTGGCTCTGTATCACCTGCTCCTTTCTTTCCCGCATGGCCTGGGAGCTGGAAGGAAAGAGCTCATTTTTCCTGGCATGCCCAGGATTCATGCATGCAAGAATATTTATTGAGCACCTATTCTGTGCCCGGCACTGTTCCAGGCACTGAGGCTAGCACAGTGGAGCAAGGGTCGGTAATCTTGGGCCTCGGAGCGCTGACATTCCAGGGCTGCAGGAACAAATCAAGGTCAGTATATGAAGGAGTAAAAGTGCGCTGGACAGTGAGTACAGAGTTGAAGCAAGGAAGGAGGCTATGAAAGACTCAGGGTAGGGGAGTACAGTTGTGGACGTGCTGGTCAAGAGAGGCGTCGCGGCGAGGAGAGCCTGTGAGTAAGGACAAGGGTTGGGCAGTTGCCTGGCTGCTACAGCAGGGCACGGGGTCCTGGACAGAGGAGGGGCCCCTGTAGCTGCAGCGGGGGTGGGAGGACCTCGCTTGGGAGAGAGGATGGTGGCCCACCCAGGGAAGAGGTGACCAGGTCTGATCACAGATGCCCACAACAGAGAGTGCCAGGCTCTGCTGACAGGTTTCATGGTGGGGACTCAAGGCGTAGCCACAGTTAGTGCCTAAGAAACCAAAGGACAGATGAGGGGCTTTGGGAGGAGAGGAGGGCACGGTGACTTCCAGAGCTTGGCTGTGGGGTGGCACTCAGGTGTCTGTTAGACAGCAAGTGACAGCCTGGGTGGACAGGTCTGGGTTGCATCCAGTCATGTCTGCCAGATGCCGGCCGCTGTCTCCCTCCTGGACTGTATTGGCTTTGTTAAATCAGTGTAATTGATTCTTTAAAAAAAAAAGAAAAGAAAAGATTTCGACTTCTTTAAGGAGAAAGTAGGAGCCCTAAGTAGAAAGAAGTTACACCAAGCGATGACATCCAAGCTGATGCAGCTGGTCCTTTCCTTGGAGTTCAGCAGACGGTGGGAAAGGGAATCCTTTTCACACCACCACTGTCCCGGGTGTCTAGTGCTGGGACACTGAGTGCCCAGCTAGTCACCAAGGACGTGTCCTGGGCCTCACTGAAGCCCAACCATGAGCACCGGGACTCCCGCGCAGTTCCTTGGGACACAGTCACTGCTCCTGCATGATGGACCTGGACCATCTCATGAGCATGCAACTCAGTGCCCACCTCCTCCGTGGGACAAGCCAGATTCTGGGACCGCCCTCCTGGCCGTGTAGTGGGACTGGCACCTAAACAGCCCCAGTTCCATTCCCGCTTCTATAAAATGAGCCCCTGGGAGAGTTAAAGGATATGTGTCTTGTACCCAGCAATAAACATTAGCTAACGACAGCATGATTGATTCGTGATAGTGCCCTCTGCCCCAGAAGTAAGTTGGAGCTGTTCCAACTGCCTGGCTGTATTAGGAAGTGGTAGTGTCAGCCCTGTGGGGCCTGGCAGGGGCTGGGAGCAGGCAAGGCGGTGTGAAGCTGGGGGAATTGCCGGGGAGTGTGGCAAACCAGGGAGCGTTCAATCTGTTCAACGCAAAGGCCAAATTTTAGAAGTCTGCTGTGCAGAACACCAACACCCATGCGCTTGTCTGTGGCCATGCACCTGCCTGGGCTCCCATGTTACATGGCAGCCCAGGAGGCTAAGATAGCCCTTCACCTGTGAACTTAGCAGAAGTCTGTTGAGCGTGCATTAGGTTCCAGGCAGCGTGCTGGCTTGGAGGTGCAACAGTGAAGGAAGTAGGCCAGCTCCCAGCTGCTGGAGCTGCGCCAGGCATGAGGGACTGCAGCCCGTGTGGTCCCCGAGCCTCCGGCCAAGGCCACCTGAGGGGTGCGCTGGAGGGAACCAGCTTTGTGTCATGACCTGGGCAGAAATCCTCAAGTCTCTGGGCAGCAAAAACATCGGTCATGAAGGCCACACGTCCTCATGAGAAATCTCTGGGCCCAGCTGTAACTGGTGGGCAATTGCAGGGATCCTGCCAGAAGTGAGGCTCCCCCAGGAGGGGGGCGAGGCTGGGCTTCAGGGGGCCCCCCCGACCAGCCAGCACCAACCAGCTCAGCTACAAGGGAGGCACCGCAGGGCTCAGCAGCCTTGGGCCGTCCTTCGTCCTTCAGGTTCTACCAGGTCCAGCTGGCAAGCACTCGTGCTTGAGGTGACTGCAGAAGAGACCTGGGCTCCTCCAGCCCTGAAGGTCCTCGGCCCGCTGTGGAGGGGCCTTGGACTGGAGTGAGAATGGTGAGTGCTGCCTGCCAAAGCGAGCCTCAGGAGGAGGACCCCACCGGCGGGCAGCGCAAGCGCGGGACCCTCGGGCAGGTGTGAGCCCGGGGCCCTTGGGGAACGGGAGGGCAGTGAGGTCAGAGGGAGGCGGGAAGCGGGGCGCTGGAAGGACCTCGGGCCTCACTCAGAGGATAGTTGTAAGCGCGGAGGAGACATGAAGAGATAGGGTCTGTGGGCCCCGGGGAAGCCCCCACTGTTTCCTTCCCTGTCAGGCAGAGATGGGGGGGAGAGTCCTATAAATCCCTTCTCCATTCTTCCCCCCAGGGACAGACTGCGGAGGGCCCGGTAGTTGTTTTCCTGTCTCTAGGGAGTTGCTAGGTGATGGTAATCTCGGCTGTCAAACAGAAGCGCTGCATGCCGGTTGATCCTGCATGGGTTTCCCAGAGTCCTAACAAATTACTGCAAACTGGTGGCTTAAAAGAGGATTTTACTCCCACCACTCTGGAGGCCAGAAGTCCAAAGTAGAGGTGCCTGCAGGTTGTGCTCCCTCTGGAAGCCCAGGGGAGGGTCCGGCTCTCTGGACACGGTCATATCTGTAGGGGGAGGACGCTAAGAACTGCAAGGAAAAGGGGAAGCCACGCTGGCCCTAGGAGGGAGAGAAAGGATCTCTGTGAAGCATTTCACTAGATCTCAGCGTTTGCAGTTCATCTTGACAGGGCACCAGACACAGCGCCCTTTGGCACACCGCCCCTTGCGCTGTGGAGCGCCTCCTGCATGCCACACACTGGCAGTACCACCTGCAGCAATCAGCAAAGCACAGGGCCCTGCCTGCGTACAGCGAGGCTCCCACACGCCTTTATCTGCTTCCTCCCCGGGTGCCTCACCCGCGTCCAGCTTCACTGGGAAGCAAGAACAGGCAAGAAAGAAACAGCTGCCTGGGGTATAAAGTTAAGTCCTAAAACCTGGTGCTCCGGGCAGGGGCTGAGCGCCCCAGAGAGGCGGGAGCGAGGGCGACCCCCAGGGGCTCCTGGCAGAGGTGCAGCTTGACAAGGGGTCAGCGGGTGGAAGTGGGTTCCCAGTGGGCCAAGGAGGTAGTGCATCTGGTGCAGAGCATTTCAGCTGAGAAAGAAGTGGAGGGCTGCCCTGGGTGGCGTGACCAGATTTTAGCAAGCGCGGACAATTCTTGGGAAAGTTTCCAAAGAAAGCAAAGTGTAATCTTCTCTCCGTTTACATGGTGCTTGCTTTCCAAAAATATCAATGTATATTAACACCCTGCGAAAAAGACATGCTGTTTATATTGTAAACCAGAGTCTAGGCTTAGATCATTTAAAAACAGCTTTTTACCTACACCCACAGGAATGTTAGTGCGACTCTGCGGGACTCCCCCCGCCCACTCTCCCATCTGGCCGTCTAGATGCGCCCGCTGGGCGCACGGGGTGAGGATGGAGGCCCCCCAGCCAGGCCCAGCGCACCCCGTCTCACCTGGCCCGTGTCGTTGCAGGCTCCATGCAGGTAATGAACAAGACGCGGCGCATCATGGAGCAGGGCGGGGCGCATTTCATCAACGCCTTCGTGACCACGCCCATGTGCTGCCCCTCGCGCTCCTCCATCCTCACGGGCAAGTACGTCCACAACCACAACACCTACACCAACAACGAGAACTGCTCCTCGCCCTCCTGGCAGGCGCAGCACGAGAGCCGCACCTTCGCCGTGTACCTCAACAGCACGGGCTACCGGACAGGTGAGTCGCCCGGCGACCTCGCTGAGTGCCCGCCGCTGCCCAGGTGTGGCCCACGCACTGCTCGGGTCCCCGAGATGATCCTGGATCGAACACAGAACAGCTTTCCTTTCAAAGTTGTGTCTGCTCTTTTTTCTTTTTTTGTGGTGCGGGGAATGGAACCTGGGGCTGCGCACGTTAAGGGGGTGCAGAGAGCAGAAAAATACAGATCTGTCTGCAGCAGTGATGCGATGTGACTTTCTCAAATTTGCATCCCAGAAAAGGGCGTCTCTTTAAATGTAGATGAGGTTGCTGGAGGCCTCGGCAGCCATGCAGGAGTTTGCTTTTTCTGCTAACTCACTGAATCAAGGGAACTGTTTGTTGACTCAGACCACGGCAGGAAGAAGGTTCTAGAACATTAAGGTGGGGATTGGAGAGGAGCAGATTGGAGACCTGGCCACCTGCCATGGGGTGACCAGGATGACGCCGAGCCACCGTGGCCAACCTGGGTGCGGCGCCCCAGCCTTCCTGTTTGTCACCCTGCAGGGGTACTGGGGTGGGTTCCCCGGGCTCCCGTCAGGCCGGCTGCGGAGATAGAGATGCACGTACAGTAGTCTCTTACTCTGGCACCATTGCAAAATCCTCCAGCTCAGTTCATTCAAATTGCTTTAATTTTAAAAAAATAAATACTCCCCACCTTGGGCAAGGAGCTGAGGCAGCTGTGAAGGCAGATATTGAGGCTCAAATGTTGCAACCTGGGAAGTTACGCCCAAGAGACAGGGTGTTGCTGGGGTGGGAGGGGCGCAGGGAAGGAGAGACGCCTCCCTCAGCTGAGCCTGTAGCCCTGACAGACTCCCGCCACGTCCTGTCGGATGCCCAGCATGGGCAGGCAGGGCACTCGGAAAGGGAGACGGCTGGGCCGGTGCTGTTGGTTTCTTATACCCTCATACCTTGGCCATAATCGCCTCCAGAGTGGCCCCTGCTGTGGGAATTGGGGAGGGCTCGCTCCCTAGGCAGGTGCCGTAGTCTGACCTGCGTGCTGCTGCGTGGAAGCAGAGCCTGCTGCTCTCTGGGTCCATGTAGACAGCCAGCTGGGTCCATGTAGACAGCCAGCTGTGTCCCTGGTAAACACCGGGCAGGTGAGGACCCAACGCAGGCTCAAGTCCTCCCTGATGGGGGCATGAAGCACTCAGGGCCAGAAGGACAGCCCTGTGCTTGGGATTGTTAACCTCCAAATCATGTTTACATTTAAAATTTTAGCGGAAAGATCCTAATGTTTTTAAAATGTTGACAAAACTCAAGTTTTTAAAAAATTCATGCTAAAGAAAATATGCCAGAGGCAGAAGTGCCTCACACGCCACCTTTTCCACCTCTGGCTGAAAGGTACACCCCAAACCTCCTGTTTTCGATGCCAATGGAGCAGGAGGGCCCCTAAAAGCGTGCGCCCGTACCAACCCTCATTTGATGGTCAGGGCAGCCGTACCACACAGACGGACTGGGCTGCCTGAGGCACAGTCACAGTGGAGACCAGGACTGGGGTTTGAGGGCGTGGGAATGTGCCACCGAGCTGAGAGCAAACTTGCACATCTCCTGGGATCTGGGGGGACTTCGGATGGGAGCCTTGTGTTTCACAATCATCCAGGTGAGACCCTGAAAGGCAGGCCCTCAGGAATAAAACTGGTTTCCAAGACTTTATCCTCGAATCACCAAAAAGCTGCAAACTGCTTTTGCCCGTCTGGCTTAATTTTACCCTCAGTAGAGACAGGAGCGTGGTATCAAACGTAAATAGCCACCCACAAGGACATTTACATTCTCTGTCCAATTTCCGTTGGACATTGTATTCATTGTATGTAGGCTGTATCTCTGTGCGAGGGGCTTCCTAGGGTTTTTAGATCTCAGGACTCTGAAAATGTCCATTTACTCTGATGAACTGTTGTGCTTCTGGTTATTAAGTAACAAGTATTATGAACCTTTTATGTAGCTAGGAAGCTCCGATCTGAGTTTCACGTTAAATTGCTATTTAAAGTGAAAATGTTTTAACTACATGATATTCAGTGTTTACACTGATCAGTTTCTGTTGACTGAGAAAAATGACACAAAAAACTACTATGAATTCAGCATCCCTTTTAGAGTGATTTGATTTGGATGCCACATATTAGGTTATATAGTAAATTTTTAATCCCCCAAGTACAGAAAGTCATTTGTTCCTGCAGAGTCTTACGCCATGTTAGACCCCATATCAGTGATGGCGAACCTTTTAGAGCTTTCAGTGATAACAAATGTCCTGCTGTGACACTCGTGCCATAAGTTCACCCATGTCCATATGGGCCCCTACTGAAGTTGATCACACTGGATCTAAGTTTGGCTGTGTGTGATACCCCAGATACCTCCTGTCTGTTCCTCTCAGTTAAAATCCCATGCTGCCTTGGGGGTCCTGCCCATGAATCGGTCCAAGCCTCAGTCTTTGTTTCGCTGTACTTCCCATTGGTGAGAAACGAGTCACATGGCCCCTCTGGCTACAGAGAAGCCTGGGAAACATGGTCATTATTGTGGTCATTTTCCCAGCCGACATGCTTTTACTTTGAAAGCAGAAGAAAGTGGCTACTGAGGGAAAGTGAAAGTCTCAGCCATACTAACTGACCTCAGTCATCTATGCCTTTGCACCCTTTGTGCGCAGGTGGTCGCTGGAACTGAGACCAGCACCGAAAACACGGCACTTAAGCGGATCACTGTCTCAGCAAACAGTGCTTTTTAAAATGTATCGATTAGGTATTTCATCTTGAGAAGCGAAACTGGGAACATCTTGGTAACAGCTTCATGTTAGGTCGCACTGATACTTAGCACGGGTTGGGCTCTAATTGTAACTAAGGGGTTGATGAAGGAAATGAATTGACGCTGTGTCAGCTGGGATGGGTGTAATTTGTCCCAAAGCTTAAGTGGTAGCACAGTGGGTTACCCTTGCTTTCACCTGCCTTCCGCGCTGCAAACCTGTGGTGTCCTCGACAAAGTATGTGATAAATTGATCAGTCTTTCCCTCTGGCCGTTCTTGCTCCCTGACATCCACATCTCCCCTGTGAGGAGCTTGTTACCACCTCATCCCCTTGAACAGCCTCTCGCCACTTATCTCTGACACCGGACTATTATTAGGCAGTGGATTTGCATGTGTTTCGAGCTGTCCTCCAGCATCACTTTAATTAATTTCACAAAACCCTGCATCTTTTAAAAGATTAGCAGTTTCATTTTTGCAGTCGTCTTGCTTGGCGTGCTACCCATGTTTGCAATGGAGACTGACAAGGGATGGAGGGAGAGATGACGAGTTTAAGCAGGATAAACAGTGATTTGTTAATGGATATTTCTGGGTCTGGCTTCCCGTAACTTGGAGGACCTGCGTCACACATAGGGACACCCTTGGGGGGGAAAGTGACATCCTCAGGTTTTATCAACTCTCTTTCGCCACCCTCAGCATATTTCAGCAGCAGGTGAGACCCCCCTGCTGCTCTGACTGTACCAGGTAAACCCAGTCAGAGTCCTTCAGGGTGCTCGGAAGGAACCTGCTCCCTGCTCTTGGCAGGGGCTTTCACTGAGTTCGAAACTGGGCTCTGCCACTTTGCGGCTGTGTGGGCTTAGCCGGCTCATTTCACTTCTACATCTTGGTTACCTCTGTCACCCGTGATGTTACTTAGCTCAGAGGGTTTTGTGAAGGTTCGTGTGTCACAAACAGCATCCGGCCAGGGTGCAGGTGACAGCCCAGTGAGCTACACAGGTGAGCAAAGCGTGCTGGCATGGGCTGCTCCGCTCAGCGGTCAGTGAACTGCAGATGGAGCCAAGAACGGCCATCACTTCTTACCCCCTCCCACTGCTTCCAGTCACACCAGGTGTGGGTGAGGATGTGGGGACAGGAAGTCACACACGCCGTGGGAACACAGTCGGCCCTCTACTTGGGAGAACGCTTTGCTGGTTTCTGGCAAAGCCAGAAGTGTGCACCCCTTCCACTCAGCAGTTCTGCTCGGCCTCTGCACCGTGGTTCTGAGGCGGGACCATGTAGATTCAGATGGCCCCGGGGTCAGGGCACTTCCTGGCTGTGCCTACTGCTCCTGAGGACGTGTGATGCTGGCAACCCATGGACCACGCGACAGAAACCCCAGCTGTAACTGGTCTTGACAAACTATAGAAGTTTTCAATCCGTAAGTGCTAAAGGTACAGGCCAGCTTTAGGCAGAGTCACACCCTTTGGTTTAGGAGTATCGTGACTGCATCCTAAAACTGGAGCCCTCAGATGTGGGCACTCTTGGGAGGACAGATGTCCAGGGGTAGCACAAGGGTCCAAGATGGTGGCTGGCACTGCCGGTTCCGTGCCTCCTCATTCATATATAGCATGAGCAGGAGAGCATGTGTCCCTAGAACGTGAAAATTGTTCTCCCTCAGTCCCCCCACTCTGGCCACAGCGGCTCCTCCTTGCCACTGTAACCGTCCATGACGTGTGGTGCCCACCACCTCAGGGCCGTCACACTTTTTCTTCTCTGCACCCTGCCTGTATCTTCTGCACGGCCTGTTCACACCCTGTCCTCGGGTCTCTGTGCCAGTGTCGCCGCCCAGGGAAGCCTTCCTGACCCACCCAGTGGGCCCTTTACCTCATCTTTCTTGTCCCGCAGAGCTCCTGACACTGAGTGACATATTCCCGTGTGGTTATTGTCCGCCTCCCACACTAAGTTACATCTTCCCACCGGCCCTTGCTCCCTCCAGCTTCCCTGGCCCTTGCCCCCTGCAGCCATGTCTTCCGCCCTCTTCATGCCGCGACTGTCTCATTTCTAAACCACCATCTCCAGGGAAGAAGGGACTGCGCGTTCTGTCCTCTCCCGAGCCCCTGAGCCGAGGACAGTGCTTGCTCACCCCATGGGCTCAGGAGGTCTTTGTAGGGAGAGGGGATGTGTGCTCCCCTCCGGCCCGCAGCCCCTGCTTGTCTTTTCTGTACCCCTTTTCCTTCGACACCCCCCCTCACCTCGGCCTTTCCTCCTCTTTCCTCTCCGCCTTTCTTGGAGCAGAGAAGAGAAGACTGAGTTACTCCCCCAGGGCCCGGTGCAGCTGTCCCTTCCTTCACAAAGGCAGGCTTCTCTTTGCTTGGCTTTTCTCCGGCTCTTGCGCCCTGCGCTTCCTCTCCCCTTGAGTGCTTACACGTGCGCGCACGCTTGCACACACAGCCCCCTTCTTCCCCGGCCCAGCTGCCCCTCGTTGGCCCGCTGCCTGCGCCTGCTGGTGTGACAGTGCCGTGTCCCCTTCTGCCCCAGAGTACGTGTTCCTCCAGCAGCAGGGACCCTGGAGGTCTAGACCTCCGCTGGTCACCCAGCCCCTGGGAGGACCTGGGCTGGCCCAGGCCTCCTCGGGGCCACACATCGGCCACCTGCACCTCTCCTACGTTCGACTTGTAGCTGAATTCGTGAAAGCCTAGCATTTACTCTCTTCCTCCAAGACCGTGCTTCCAAACGAGGGAGATGCTCGGGCAGGAGTCTGCAAGTTGGGCTCTGCCGCAAGCTCTGGAGTGACCCTGGGGCCTGGGCCTCCCCCACCGTGAGCCTCAGTTTGCCCCTCTGTGCAGCAGTATTGTGACACATATATGCAAATGGCCCCATGTCCATACCCAGGAGAGGTCCTTGGCTGGGGGAAGAGGTGGCCACTGGAAAGAGGGTGCAGGCAGCCTCCTCAGCTCCCCCCAGGCTGGGGTGAGGTTTGTCGGCATCCAACCAACCCCTCTCCATCCAGGCCGCTGTGATTTGTTTTCTGGGGAATGCAGTGACAAAGCACTATAAGCCAGGTGGCTGGGAGCAAAAAATATTTATTCTCGCCCAGTTCTGGAAACCAGAAATGAGGAGCCAGGTGTCCTTAGGGCTGCACTGTCTCTGAAGACAGCAGAGGAGAACCTCTCTAGCCTAGGTGCTCGTGCCTGGCCATGAGTCTACAGTCTGTCTCCGTGTGCTCCCTCCCTCTCTCTGGGTCCATAGCTCCCCGTCTCATAGGGAAATGTGACCCCACCTAACTTGACTGCAGAGACCACAGTTCAGATCAGGTCACTTCCCGAGCTCCTGGTGTGTCTTTGGGTCTGGACGTACGCATGGCTGTAGGGGACACAGCACATCCCAAGGTAGCAGGGTTCTCTCACCAGCTCACCTCCACTGAGGCTGTGGAGCCTTGGTGTTGAACTAGAGCTATGACCCTGCAGGCCAGCGGGAACTCGGCCCCGCAGCCCCTGGACTGTGGTCTTCAGTGCGAGCAGCATGTCCGCCCCGCCAGCCAGCTCTGTGCAGATTCTCCCCTTCTCAGCCTCCTCTCCCTTTGGGAGTCCCTGAAACTGCCTTGGAGGTCAGAACAAAAGTGGGGGACAGGCCAGCTGAGGTGAGGGATCTGCAAACTCTCCCTGCTGAGCCACAAGAAGGCGCCGGCTGGGCCTCCCAGCACATTGTAGAAGGGGTTAGATTAGAGCCACATAGCCCAGTATGGTTGCCAGGAACCACAGGGAGCCATTTAAAGTAATTAAAATAAAATAAAATTAACATTTCAGTTTCTAGGTCGCACAGGCTGTGTTCTGAGCATTCAGTAGACATGTGGGCTCCGTGGTGGGTGGTGCAGATGCAGGGCACATCCATCCGCGGCAGAGCATGAGGACAGAGCCTAACCCAGGCAAAACCACTGTTGGAAGGGATGTAGCCACATGAACCATACAGTATAAATGGCAACCGTGGTAAAAATGGAAGTTATATGGTAGCCAGGCATGGTGGTGCACACCTGTAATCCCAGCACTCGGGAGGCCGAGACAGGAGGATCATTGCGAGTTCGAGACCAGCCTGGACTACAAAGTGAGCTCAAGGCCAGCCTGAACTGCATAGTAAGACCCTGTCTCAAAAAAAAAAAAAAAAAAATGGAAGTTACTGTGGAGCGTGTGCCCTCCCCAGACCAATGCCCAGGGCTTCACAAGCCTTGGTCTGCCCTGTGAGGTGGGTGTGCCCCCCCCACAGCCCCAGCTCCTCCCTCTGTCTCCCCCCCCCACCCCACAACCTTCCCCATCTCTCTTGCATCACACTGGGGTCCCAGGGTCAGGGAGCCCCATGCTTTTCTGGCACTATCCCATCCTGTCCCACCCAGCAAGCTCAGTGAGCCTTCTAGGTGCTCGGGAGAAGGTTCAAGGGTTTTCACAAAGACAAGGAGTCAGAGTCCCTGGTGTCTGCCCTTGCTGTCAACCTTCCCACCCTGGGGATGCTGAGCTCACATGGGAACCGGGGCCAGGCAGGGATCATGCAGCTAAGGGGAGGGTAGGTAGATAGGGACCTAGGGTTCGCATGTGCACAGTTAGCTCTGCCTTTTAGAAATAAATTACTAAAAACACCCAGTCAGGCCCACCTGGGTTGTGCTAGGGCACAGGTCACTGGGTTCAAAGCTTGTTCTAACTGGTGGCTCTCAAGGGAGCACAGTGCCCCCTACAGGTTGAAATCTGAAAGCTTTGCTGGTGGTGGTGATACAGGTGTGGGTGCAGCCGGCTTCCTGAGGACAGGGACCAGACTCTGTTGGCCTTCTCTGCCCAGAGAGCCCACGCAGCTTCAAGATGCCTTGCCTCCCACGTGGCTTCTGGATTTCATACTAAATCATTCATGTACGGGGGTTATTTTATGCCTATTTTGTATATAAATACTGACAGCTTTTTGCACAGTTTTAATATACCCTGGAATGTATGTGACAAGGAAAAGGGCAGAATATTATAATTGAATGCACAACTTTTCCAGGAGTAATTCCTTATTTTTGAAAATCCCATCCCTGATGGCAGTGACACCCAAAGGATTTGAATTGCAAATGCCACACGCCCACAGCCACATTTGTAACTGCTGCCCTGGCAGGGAAGCCACATCAAGGTGCAGGCGTCTGCCCGCTCTGTCGTGTCTTCTTGATGGATGTGCTCAAGAAATTTCATATTGAAATTTTCCTTTATTATAAATTGCTTTCCTTTTCTTTTTCTTGTAGATTGCAGTCAGAGTGTTTATATATATATATATATTTTTTAAATGATTTGCATAGGTAGCTTTTGTTACCTATAAACTTCCCTTCAGGAAAATAAGGGCGCCTTACAAGATGTTTGTCACAGAAGTGACATCAGTCTAACGGCATTGAGAACAGGTCTTTGAAGGATCAGGTTGGTGTCAGATTCCTCCTAGGTGATAATTAAATATCCACCGACTGGCGGGCTCTTCCGACCTTGCTCTGAGGGTCTCATATGGATTTTCTCTCCCTCCTCCATCCTAGCCTTCTGAGCAGAGCTGTACTTTAAAGGGGGCAAAGAAACGATTTTAAGGTACATCTTATCCTGATGGTGACTCTGCAGGTGAAAGACCTGTCCCCGAGAGCCCTCCCTACCCAGCTTGACTTTGCAGGAAGCGAGAGTCCCTGTTTTCCTCCACTGGAGCTGCCTGAGCCTCTCGGAATGTGGCGGCTGAAGCCAGTGTCAGTTAGCAGCCCAGGGAAGCCTCCTTCCGCACCAGGTTCACTGATGCTTGGCCTGGGCTTGCTGCAGCCAGGTCCTGGGGCCTTGGGTTCTTGCACCCAGCCTTGCTCCACATCGACAGTCCCACAAGGGGAAGGCAGGGGGCAGCAGGAGCTTGGAAAGGGGCGTGGTGAGGAACAGCCCTGCGCCCATGCCCTGGGTATCTGCCCATCTCTGCTTCTCCCCAGAAACAAACTGTTCTTCCTTCCCCTCAGCAGCCAGATGGTGCTTTGAAAAATGGGAATCAGGGGCCAGGGGTACAGTTCAGCAGCACAAGACCTGCCTGACAAGTGCAAGATCCTCAGTTCAATTCCCCGTATGGGGGGAAAAAAAGCGAAAAATGGAAATGAAACCGTGTTACTTCCTGCTTAAAACCCTCCACTGGCTGCCTACTACTTTTCAAATAAAAGCACAGCTCATTGCCTGGCCCTCTTACCTCTGTCTGCCCCTCCTTCTTCTCTCCCCCTTTCTGACAGCACCCAGGCTGCCCAGCCTGTATACTGTTCCCCAAACACTGTAAGGCCCTTCCTGCCCCAGGACCTTTGCGTTTGTGGTTGCATCTGACTCACTGTTCACACTGTTGCCTGTCACCAAGTTCTCTTTCCTCGAGAACTTCCCAGCCCATCACCTCCTTTCCCCAGACCTGGCTGTACCCATAAGCATGCCCTCCCCAGCCGCTGTCATTCTCTGCCACGACACCCTGCTTTGTCTCCAGAGGAATGATCACCCGCTTGAAATTATCGTAGGTGTTTGTGTGTTTTTCTCTTTTTCTCCCCCTATTTTTCTGTGAAACGGTTCCTCATAGCTATCTGGTGTGAAAACTCAAAGGTCTGAGTGGATGACTTATTGCCTGAGCCTTCAAGTAGGCAGAACGTAGGGACAAACTAGATAGAGTTCAGGTTTGCAGCTCCCTTGCCTGGCATCAAAAAACATACTTGAAATCAGTTCAGACAAACCTTGCTGGATCCCAGGGCTCAAATACAGTCATGAGAACCCTGGCTTTCTGCTTCTTAGGTTTTCTTTGCTTGGGTTGGCTTTACTCTTAGGAAGCTTCCCATATGTGGTGGAAGGTGACCCCCACAGTGTTATCTCATCAGCTTAATGACCCAGATGAGAGGGAGGCCTCTTTGCCATGGCTTCAGTGAAGTGAAAGTCCCAGGGGAGGCTCTCATTGGCACAGTGAGGGTTATATGCCTCTCCCTCAGCCAATCACTGGGGCCAGGGAGAAACTAGGATTACCTGATTGGCCAGCCCTGGTCATGCTCCTAGCCAGGAAATAACTGCCAAAACAGGTAAGGCTGGGAGAGGAAAAACTAGTTCCTTCTTTTGCTAACAGAAGGCACAGTTGCAAAATGACAGAAGAGCCTGTAATTGCAATGCTCTGGGAGGCTGAGGCAAGATGATTCCAAGTTAAATTTATGTACCTTTTTTTTTTTTTTTTGGAGAGGGACATCGTTTTTTTGAGACAAGGTCTCTCTGATATTCAGGCTGGCCTTGAACTCACTGTGTAGCCTGGGTTGCCCTCAAACTCACAATATCCTCCTGCCTCAGCTTCCCAAGAACTGGGATTCTAGGCATGCACCACTACGCCCAGCTAAGATTACAAATTGGAACTCGCCCTCGCCATCTTAATAATATAGCAAGACCCTGTGTCAGAATTTTCTTTTTAAAGACTGGGGGTATAGCTCAAGACAAAGGCAAAACTTCAATTCCCAAAACGGGGAATTTCTCTGGGAGAGAAACAGAAATACAGACAGGACAATGGGTGCTGGATAGCAAAATTAAGCAGATGCCTGCGATTAAAACCCAGATGCATGGGCCAGAGAGATAGCTCAGTGGCACAAGTACCTGCCTGGCAAACACAAGGTCCTGAGTTCGATTCCCGATACCCCCCCCCAAAGAAAACAGATGCAGCTTCCCCAGGGGACAGGCAGGAGGAGGACATTTGTCCCAGTAAGCCCACACCCTGCATCCTGAGTGCAGAACCTGGCCCCCTTGCTTCCTCTGCTCTCCCTCGGTTGTCAGGTTGGGAGGACCCTGCCTCTGGCACCCAGAGCTTTGGCAGGATTGATTCATCGCTGCATATGCCAATTTGCATCTGATGCCTTTCCTAAAGCGAGAAAGCAACTCATGCTCTAACCTTGCAAGCAGCCCAAAGTGAAACCGATCTGGTTACAGACTCTCAGAAGTGCCCCAGCCACAGCTGTGGGATTCTGGGTGGGTTTAATACATTTCTCCCAGCTCTGCCTCCTCAGCCAATTTGTCTGCCAAGAAAAACAAAGATTTCAGGCCTGTGGCATCTCACATCTAATATTTATAGCACTCTAGAGTTCACAGAAGGGCTTCTTCTCACTTTCTATAGTTCCTCAGGAGACCCCAGTTCCCCCCCAGGGTCGTGGGATTGTTCCCTGCTGCCTGGACCAGGAGCCCCCAGGAAGCCCAGACAGATGGCAAACACTGCCCAACTCAAGGCCCTTCCAGTGACAAAGTGAGAGCAAAACTCACCATGGACCAGCTCAGCCTCATTTTGCACCCATTGGGGCCAATTTTGGATCTTGCAAAGCCGAAGCTGACAGCGTGGGTCTACACTTCAACCGCAAATATGTCTTGTTGTTTTTCTCTTTTTGAGACAGGGTCTTGCTATGCGGTTCACGCTGCCTTGAGCTCACTTTGTAGCCCAGGCTGACCTCAAACTCACAGTGATCCTCCTGCCTCAGCCTCCTGAGTACTGGGATTACAGGCATGCTTCGCCCCATCCAGCCCAAATGTGTTCTATTTCATTACAAGGTGCTTCTTAAAACCTAAAAATTGTACCCAAAAAATCCAGATTCAAAGCTTCTCTTTAAAAACAAACAGATGAGGTGACGACGATGGTGAGGACGGCCTGCCAGTACCGACGATGCCCCTTGCATGGTAGGGATCAGTTCACCGCCGCCCTCCCGTGTCAGCCCTTCTTGTTATAAACAGTTTTACGGGAACCCAGCCGCACCCACTCATTTTGGTACTGTCTGTGGCCACTGTAGCTCTCAGCGAAGGCCGAAAGTATTGAGGCTGGCCCATCGCAGAAGTTCCCTGACCCCTGCTACATGACAGCAGCCTGCTGGCTTTGTGTCACAGCTGTGCCCAGAATCGTTAGCATATGGGTCCCGAATGGCTCCCACCCGTCCACACCCAGGCAGCAGGACGTAAGTGGGGGGGCTCACCCACCCAGGCAGGAGCATAACCGGAAGCCACCAACACTCCAGCCCGTGACAGAACACACACAGAAATACAAAGGAAGCCAGTTATATCAAAATGGCGTCACCGAGGTATTTCACCAGCAGTGCTGTGTATGCTGCTCTGCACACAAAATGACACACTAGTGGTTATGTCACTGGCGACTGCTAAGTTCCCTGACTGGGAAGCAGTGCCAGGCCACATGACGTTTCACAACGTCTGTGGTGACTGTGAAGCGACGGGAAAATATCCCCGATGTTTGCTGGTGACCGGATCACAGATTCTACTGTTAACGTTGGGTTGCCATCACTCACTCTGAAAGCGGTGCTAGTGAGAGGTCAGTGGAAGTAAGCAGTGTGCTTCTCCCGTCCGAGTTCAGGAACTGTCCCAATTGTCCACCATCCTTAAATGCTCCGACTTGATTCCGTGACACTAATGCCATTGGAATGCCCTAAGCTCCCAAAGTCTGTCTCCGCCCTTACCTTTGCCCTGAACCTGGTCGCCTGTCTGCAGCAGCCCAACTCGTGATGGCCTGGGTGCCTAACGAGCCGCCCTTTACCATCCCCTGGCCCCAGGCCTGGCCCCTTCCCAGATCCAGCCAGCCAGGCCCCGCAGAATCAAGGAGAGACAGCGGCAGAAGCATCGACCCACTGCATGCCGGGGACAGAGCCCACAAGCCCTCCTCATTTGGCCTGGGTTCCCACAGGTCTCCCCTCCCCTCCCCTTCCTGGTTCAGTCCCCGGCTCCCTCTTCCCCCATTGCGTATCCAGGGCTCGCTGCCCCGGAGCTGTGTTCTAAATAAGGGCGCACAGGCAGGAGCAGGTACGCAGAGTCCCTCCCTGGTGGGCTGAAACCCAAACAGATGATAAAAATGTGAAGACAAATTTGTTTAGGAACAAAATCAGGCAGAGGGCAAGACCTGTTACTAGGGTAGTGAGGGAGGCAACCCAGAAACGCAGCGTGTGAACAAGCACCCAGCAGATGGGGGGAAGCCGTCATGCGGGTCCGAGGAAGATCATTCCTTTCCTGGAGGCCCAGGGCCAGGAATGAGCTGGGAGGACATAAGGAGGCCACTGAGACCAAAGCAGAGTGGGCCCGGGGGATGAGGGGGCTGTGAGGCCAGGCAGTGGACAGAGGACAGTTGCATGGAGCCTTGAGGGCCTGATGGGGACTCTGGGTTTGGGGCCAAGTGTGACGTACAGCTGTTGAAGGGTTTGGAGCCATAGGCGGCCGGATTGGACTCTGGCTGTAGCGGGATGCCCCGATCATTGTGAAGGAGAGTGTGCAGGTGGGGGAAGGGGCTATGAGGGGCAGGGAGGGGACCCTGCAAGGCCCAGGCAGACGAGCTGGTGATAGCAGGTGGAGGCGGGGAGAGCCGAGGGCTGGGCAGAGCAGCTTCAGTGTGGTGATGGTGGGCTGCGGAGTGAGGAGCCTGCTGGGGACACAGCAAGGCCCCTCGAGTTGCCTCTGTGATGCCAAAGAGATAGACTTGGTGGGAAGTGTTAATATGCAGCAGCCCAGAGGACACATAAAAACTCAAGTCGTGCCAGGCATGGTGGCGCACACCTGTAATCCCAGCACTCTGGAGGCTGAGGCAGGAGGATCGTTGTGAGTTCAGAGCCAGCCTGGGCTACAAAGTGAGCTCAAGGCCAGCCTGAACTGCATGGTGAGACCCTGTCTCAAAAAAAAAGACAGCAAGAAAAAAAAAAAAAAAAAACCCAAGCGGCATGCAGAGGACCGTGGACATCCGGAAGCAGGGGCCACCACCAAAATGCAAACACCACTTTCCGCCTGCCGTAACTCCTCACATGTGGAACAGCAGGGTTCATATTGGGTGGGATGGACGTTCCGGAGTGTCCCGCTGCATCATCCCCTGCCTTTCGGAATCACCTTGGCAAACGTAGTTTATTGTCATTGGCTCGGCTCTGGCCTCGCTGCTCATAGACGCGGGTCACACTCAGCAGCTGTTTCATGCAGCCTCAGCCAAGGGGGCCTCTTCATTTCCAAGTTGCATCTGATTTTTAACCAGCATGGTCAGCTCTCCAGAGACACAGGTCCTCGGCCCCTCCCTGAGCAGGGTGCACACTGTCCCGGGGCGCCGAGGTCCTTGCTCTGAGTTCCGCCCTGAGCCAGCCTGGTCCCATTTATAGGTGACATCACTGAGGCTGACAGACGCACTGTCCCCCAGGAGGCAGGGCTGGAGCTCTGTCCTCTGGCTGCAGACAGAGCACCCCCATCCCTCCCCACGGCGCTCCGTGCCAACACCCATGCCTCCTTGCTCCGGGCTTAGTGCACATGGCCATCAGGCTCCTCCCACCTAGCTGGTTGCTGTGCTTTGGGGCATTCTGTGCACTGGGTGACCTCTGCCAACAGCTCCCTCCCCTGAGCCCAGTTATTTTGGTGGGTGTCCTTTCTAGGCTTTATTTTGGGGTTTTCTCTGCAGTAGTGGGGATTATACCCAGCAATGCTCCACCATTGAGCTACCTCCCTGGCCCTTGTAATTTTGAGACAGAATTTTATGAGTTATCCAGGTTGGCCTCAAACTCAAAATCCTCCTGTCTCAGCCTCCCAGGTAGCTGGGATTACAGATGTATGCCGCTGCAGCTGGCACCCAAGACCCTAGTTGTGACCACCAAAACTGTCTTGAGGCTTTGTCCCCTAAGAGGCAGAGTCACCCTTGACTGGCCCAGCTCACATCCACCCTACTCCGCAGGCAGACCTCTTCATCTGAACAGGTCCGCCTCCCCTTTGCTTGATCTGCCCCATGGAGCGCTCTTGCCAGCGATAAACTAGAAAACTGCCATCATAGGTCGCACTGTTGCGGCTTTCGCCTGCCTTCCTGGGAGACTGTGGAACTAGAGGCCTCACCCCATGTCCTGGCCCAGCCTCCTCCCGGAGTGCCCACTCCTGGCAGGCTCCGGACTGAGGCTATGACACCCAGACACGGCCCTGGATGGTGGGGACAGAATAAATAAGAAAATGCAGCCAGGGCAACTGCAGAGGGTGCCGCTGACTACAGAGGGCAGGGACGCGCAGGACAGCTTTGCCCGGGAGGTGACCTCTGACCTGAGGGGACAGAGAGAAAGCGCCCGGGGCACAGGTACAAATGCCCTAGGGCAGCCCAGAGCTGGGCTAAGGAGCAAGAGGCCCAGAGTGCCTGAACCCGATGGAGGGCGAGTCCCTGGAGGGAGCTGGCTTGTGGGGTCAGGAGGGTCCCGGCTGTCAGGGCATCAGTTCATGGTGGAAGGCAGAGTCCGCAGGGGGCTGCATAGGAAAGGCAGTCAGGGCGAGAGCAAGATCAGTTTCTGTCTCTGAGCAGACACAGTAGCCAGGTCCATGCCTCCCTTGTTTGATCCCAGCCTAGGGGTTCAGGGGGCCAGGAACCAGGGGGTCAAGGTGTGGCCTGTATAGGGCATTTTAGGAGCTTGGCTCCTTCTGCCTTGCGGTGTCAGGTCTCAAGATCCAAGCCCAAGGGCAGAGTCCTAGGGCCAAACTCACTCTGCCCCTTGGGTGAGCGGTAGGTGTCAGGACTGCAGTGATGTTCGGGACCTGAGTGTTAGGGAGGCAGTGGGGGCGGACCAGGGGTTCTTCCAGGGTTTCCTGAGAGAAAAAAGAGAAATCGCACTTGTGTGGCATGCGCGTGTGCGTGCACCTGCGTGTGTGTGCATGTGCGCACGTGTGTGTGTTCCTAAATACAGAGGGAAATTGCCACATGGATGGACTATTTAGTGAGATCTAGCATGATACAGCCCCAGGTCAACTCTGGAACCTTTCAGCCCTTCCTGTCATTTATTGATTATGTGTAACGTCTGATGGTGTGAGATAAACATGCTGAAAGTCACCATTATCCCTAAGACAGCTGTAGACAGCTCCCCCCACTGGCACAGGGTGCAGGAGCCATCTCTAAAGGTGGGGGGGCTGTCACCCGAGTCCCCCCTTATAGGCTGCCTTACTTGTGTCAGTTCATCCACTCAGCCATGGGCCATCATCAGTGACAACCAAAACACAGAGGTTAGCCTGGCATGGTGGCGCACACCTATAATCCCGGCACTCGGGAGGCTGAGGCAGGAGGCTTGTTGCAAGTTCAAGACCAGCCTGGGCTACAAAGTGAGCTCACGGCCAGCCTGAACTGCATAGCAAGACCCTATCTCAAAAAAAAAAAAAAAAAAAAAAAAAAAAAAACCAAAAAACCCACAGAGGTCAGGGACATGGCTTGCATAGGGCTCATTATTAGGAGGTGGCAGATCTAGGTCACAAACACGGGTGGCAGAGACACATGCTCAGCCACTTGCCACCTGAGCTACCCAGGAAGGGAGAGTGAATGCCAGGTGCGGCGGCGTCCCCACCCGGGCTGGTCTCCTTTCCAGCACCAACAGATGAGGCCGAGCATCCTGCTCACTCTGCTCTGCTCCCCTGTGATCCACCATTCACTGGGCAGCCACACTGACCCCGCCCCTGCCTCCTGCGCCAGGCCTGCCACCAGCTCATCTCCTTCCCGGTTGCTGCAAGACACAGCGTTTACAGATCACAAATCCAATTGTTCTGAAGCCATTGTAGTTTGATTCAGGGATAGGAGAAGCAACAGAAGGCCCAAGGCTCCCATCAGCTTCTGAGCAGCTCCCAGCAGCACTTACCTCAGACAAGTAGAGAGAGGGAAGCGGCCACTGGGGGATGGGCAGCACCATGCGGCCTGTGCAGGGTGCAGGGGACCTGCCGGGTTGGGCTGCAGGAGGATTGGGGCTTTATCCCCTGCATGCAGGAGGGGAAAGCCCGGATTCTGACGTGGGGCTCTGCGAGGACCGTCTTAGACCAGAAGCAACATGGGTATACAGAAGCTGACCAGGTGTAGTCAGTCATTCGCAGCTGCGTGTTCCACATCCAGGGATTCAGCTGGGGATCTGAATTCCCCCAAAAAATATACTGAATATGTGCCAAATATTTTCCTTGTCCCTGAACTCCACTCCCCAAACAATACAGGACAGCAATTACGTCCATAGCATTTGTGTCATATTGGGTGTTCTAAATAGTCCAGGGGCAATTTAAAGTGTGCAGAGGGCGTGCGTGGGCCCTACACAATCGCCACACTGTTTTATGTGAGAAACTTGAGCATCCATGGCTTTGGGTTCCACAGGGGTCCTAAAACCTAACACCATGGATACCAAGGAACAACTGCTTTAGTGGTCACAGCAAACCCCCAGGTGGGTATTACTAAGAACTCCTTTTACAAGTGGAGGAACTAAGACAGCAGGAGGTTGAAAGGCTCGTCAGGGTGGCTGTCAGCATTGTGCGAGGTCTCCACAGGACAGGGGGCTTGAGGGGTTGTTTGGAGGTGATTCTGTTTTCTGTCGGCCTCACTTGTTCTGGGACATCATCTTCCTGCTCGTCATGACCGCTTCTCTTTATGTCACCTGAGTTCCCTTCCCTTGAGGCCCTTCAGCTACAGAGCCCCGGCACAGTGACCTCCCCGAGCTCCTCCCTTTCTGCCATGACCCTATCCACCGGAGGTTTTGGTCTCGGCACTGTGGCCCGGCTCATGGCTGCACTGCACTTCCAGGGTGACGTGTCTGGTAGATGTGTCACGAGGCAGCACAGCTGCCCAAGTTGCTGCCCGTGATGGGCCGGCTGCCACCAGGAAGGGACCTGGTCGCCATGGACCGTGTGCATTTCTCACCAGGGGCAGTGCTCACACTGAGTGCTGCGGGCCATCTGTGCTTTGCTTGATTGCTCTCAGCTCACACACCCGCTGACACACTCTGTGCGGGGGCGGGCTGTGCCCATGCTGAGCTCTGGACACCAGCGGCCGTGCTGTTAGCGCCCTGCGGAGCGGGTGCTGCCTGCGATCCGCTGTCCCTGTTGCCACTGTCTCTTGCTACCGTCCTGACCCTCACATGATTCACTTTTTTCCTTTGTACTAGACTGCCTCAGTCGACTGGCCTCGCCTCTTCCAGCTCACCACCATCCGACTTAAATCCACAGGTTGTGTAGCCCTACTACTAGAGGCTGAGGCGGGAGGATTTCGAATTCAAGGCCAGCCTGGGCAACTTAGTAAAACAATGTCTCAAAGAAGTAATAATAAAAAGAGGTGGGGGGGGTCACTCAGTAGTATAGTGCTTGCCTCGCATATGCAAGGCCCTGGGTTCAGTCCCCAGTACTGTAAAAAATAAATAAATCCCATCAGGATGCTTCATCTCTCTCAGGGAATTTTGCTCTGCTGCGAGGGTTGACGGTTTTTCCACAAAGGGCCAGACAGTAAATGCTTTAGGCTTGAGCCACCTGGTCTGCGTGGCAGAGGCTCAGCTCTACCATGGCTGTGTCAGTATAGAAACAGGTGTAACCCGGCTGTGCGCTCGGTGTCCCATGGCTTTTCCTCGGGTCCTTTAATCCCAGGTGCAAGATTCAGACTGAATTGAGCAAGTAAAGCGACAAGGAAGCAGAGCCGTCAGGTTTGTCAGTTTATGTAACTCGGGTTTCCCCACTGCGGTGCTCCTCACCCATGGGGCCGGGTGCCTCTTTGCTGTGGGCTCTCCTCCCCGCTGTGGGGTGCTTGTCCGCATCCCAGCCCTGCTCACTAGAGGCCAGGGCACTTCCTTGCCTGCTTGTGATGACCAGAGCTATTTCCCGCCCAGTGTTCCCCTTGATTGAAAACCACTAATAGAATTGAGACTGCTACCATTAGAAAGGCACAAACCCATCTCTCTCCATCTCCCTTGCCACCTTCCACCTCTCACCTCTGCTTTTTTTGTGTGTTGCCTGATTCTCAAGCCAACTCTCCCTCTTAGTGACAGGACGGCTGCCAGCAGCTTGAAGCTTATATCCTCTCTGTCCCAGCAGGTCCCTTACCATCCCAGGGCTGACACTCTCCAGTGGGCCCCAGCTTGGGTCATGTGTCTGTCCTTGAGTCAGGTGCATTAGTAAGGAAAGACAGAGGTAGTACTCTGACGAGTCAGAAAAGGTCTTACTGGCCATCTGTAGAGTCAGGCTCAGCCTCTGCACACCGAGTAACAAAGTTGTACCCACCGACCGCAGTCAGGACAGGGCAAGCCAAGCAGAAGTCTCGACTGCAGTGTAAAACTACCCCCAAGCCTCGACCAGAGAAAGTGCATGCCTGTCCTCTGCAGATGCCAGCCCTGCTTCTTCAGGCCAGTGCCACCAGCACTTTGTCCATGGCTTCTCTGTAAGCTTCGCCTACTGCCAAGCTGTCCTGCTGCAACCCTCACCCCAACCCACCCCACACCTGACACCCTACACCCCCAGGTTCCCCACCTCTCACAGCATCCTGGCCCACCCAGCTCCGCGAGTCCAATTCCCAGCTCCAGCATGATTCAGGCTGTGCCTTTAATCTTGGCTTTAATTCCAGCTCTTTCTCTTGGCAGGATCCCCCGCTCTGGGGCCCATGCTAATTTGCTTCTCCCACCTCTACTGGTGCCCAAATAACCATTTTAAAAGCTGCCTTGGGGAAATCTAATCAAATGAGAGCAAAATCTAATTTGGCACTAAAAGCCTCTGACTGAAGCCCTGTTTTCTGGGCCTTGTGGAGCCTGCATAATAAACTCTTTCTGGATTTGTAAGGGGTGGGGTGGGAGAGGAGAGCGACGGTGAGAGGCACAGATCCTGTGAGAAGGAAGAGCGGGGGACGCTGACACCATGGTGCTGGACAGCCGCGGCCTGGGTGGGCCTCCGCCGGCAGGAGGGAAACCCCTTAGCATCCCAAGCCACAGGGTCCCCAGGAAGACCTAGGCCCCGCGACCTGTGGGGTCACAAGCAGGGGCTCAGGAGGCCGGGTGAGAGCCCCACACCTTTCCTCCGCTCATTGTGCAGACGGGGGTGTGAAATCCCGGGTGAGAGCCCCACACCTTTCCTCCGCTCATTGTGCAGACAGAGGGTGTGAAATCCCGGGCAGTTTCTGTGTCTTGTAGCCCAGGGTTCCTCTCAGAGTGCATCAAATGCCGTGGAGGTATCTCCGGAAAACACACATAACACACAAAACCTGGCTCACACACCTCAGGCAGGTGTGTATCTCCTCACTGTGGCCTCCAGGACCTGGGGTGATCTGGGCGCTTGTCCCAGTAAGGTCCCCTTCTCCTGCCCTCTCTGCCCTTCTTGGGTTCCTCAAATGCCCCATGCTTGTTCCTGCCTCAGGACCTTTGCACCTCAAATTTCCCTGTGCCCAGAGCAGTTTCCTTCCTGTCCCTTATCCCTGTGGATTCCTTCTCATTGTTCCTGAAGCCTCCTCTGCGCCCCGGGCCAAGGGTGCCCTCCAAGGCATCTCATGGTGCCCCTCTGCCCAAGCATTCTCCTTCACATCCTGCGCCACAGTAACTGCCCACAGCACCATCTTCGTCACCCCATTTCCTGTGCCTGTGGAGGCCCCTGCATACCATGTGTTTAAATGCCGCATCCAGGCGTCTGTAACACTGGAACGCAGCCTGAGAAGTGTGTGTCTATGTGTTTGTGTCATCGTGTGAACGGGTGACACAGACGGTGCGCATGTACCCAACCTCCATGGCAGAGCCCGCTGCGCACACAGGCTGTGTAGCATGTACCCTGTGTGTGCCGTCCACTCTTGGCCAAAATGTCAGCAAGCACAGGGCACTGCTGTAGCTGTCAGGGCTGTGTGAAACCGCATTGCCTCCGCAAGTTTGCCCCAAAGTCACCCCTTTCATCTGCCACCATTGTGGTTTTAATCACATCTGGGTCCACTGATTCTATTAGTTACCTAACATTTTTCATGTTTAGCCCTTTCAACTTCAGTTGTTTCCAAAGGGAACTTCTCCGTCATCGCCGAAGTTGTTTGCCAGGAACAGAAAGTGTTGGGGCTTCCTGGGGACGGGGCATTAAAGCCCACCCTCTTCTTTGCTGGGCCAACAGAAAAAGAAAACTGAGGCAGATGCCAGCGCAAGGGCACCATGGCCCCCGAGTATCCTGACCAGACCCCAGGGCTGGGCCCGAGGAAGCCGCCTACCCCCTCGAGACCTCCCGAACTCAGTTTCCTGTGGGCCGCTGCCTCCCGGGAGAGGGGAGGCAGGGGCCAGTGCGCCCCCGCAAAGCCGCCCTTCATCTGTGCCAGGGCCCAGCGAACCTCAGCCCACGACCGAGCTCAGCCCCACGCCTCGTTCTGCCCAGGAAGCTATGGAGCAGAGCCCTCCGTGGGCCTGTGGCCTCTGTTCTCCCCACCGGGAGGGCTGAGCAGATGCCACAGAGGCCTCAGGCCCCTTACAGGGCTGCCCGCTGCCCCCCGTTGGCCCTGTCTGCAGGGCGGGGGAGGTGGAAAGCGGGGCATGGGGAGGCCGATCAGGGTCTAGTAGGTCCGGTTCCCTGAGCTAGACTTGCTCTGCAGGGCCCCTTCGGCCCTCACGATGTGGCACTAACGGGCTCTAAGATGCCCGAGAGCTGGGCGATGGGCAGCGCTTTTCAGTGAGGTTGGGCTTCTCCACTTCAGCGCCATTAGCTTCTCGCTCTGGGTTGTCTTCACAGTAAGCTGCCCGCCCTGTGCATGGGCAGAGGGTTCGCAGTGTCCCAGCCTCCAGACATTGCCAGATGTGTCCTGGGGACCCTGGGGCTAGGTACAGGGACAGGCAGCCCAGCCAGCCTTCCCCCGCAGCCACCGCCTCCTGCCGGATCTCAGTCACTTCCTCCCTGACAGCCAGCCAGGGACACTCTCGGCTGTTTAATGAGGCACCTGCCACCTAATTACATCTCACTCTTTAAATACTGGAAGCAACTCAGGACTCAGACGGTGCCTCCGTGCCCGCCGCCTCCTCCCAGGAGGGTGCCAGGTTCTCTGGGTTATTTTCGCTCTGCCCTCCCACGCAGGGATGCGCCTCCTCCCTGAGGCTGGCTGCTGTCGGGGAGCCTCCCTTCCTCCTTTTGCCTCCCCCTCACCCCATATTCCCCGAGGTGTTTCCTCAGGGCCTCCTGCACCCCCAGAAGCCCACGAGCCCACTGCTTGAGCTCCGGAGGGGTCCCCCTTCCTGGGCAGTGCCAGCCACCTGCGAGCCTTCAGGAAAGGCCACATAGGACATGGCAGCCTCTGTGCTGCTCTCTAGGGTCCCAGGCAGTGCCCCTCAAGCCCAGCACCCCCCTGCCTCTGTGGGCCTCCCTGCCTTTCATGACTGCCTTGGGTTCTGCACTGACACCCCCAGAGCACCCCCTGGTCCTGGGGCACAGTGCAGCGCTCACAAGACCCCCTTGCACCCTTCCAGCCCCTGCGGCCCTCCTTGCCTTGTGTGCTCAGCAGTCTCAGCATCTCGGAGACCCAGTGTTGCCTGCTGGAAAGAACAGGCCGGGCTAGGACCTCTGTCTTTGGCAAAACCCTCACCAAATGTTCCCATTTCTTAAAAATGGCTTTGTGGGTTATAATTATTAAAATGCACACAGGCTAAAAGTGCAATACAAAAGATTATTAAACTGGGCAT
Organism: Dinomys branickii; assembly: GCA_004027595.1. Taxonomy (NCBI): domain Eukaryota; kingdom Metazoa; phylum Chordata; class Mammalia; order Rodentia; family Dinomyidae; genus Dinomys; species Dinomys branickii. Next base: position 171,927 of record PVLD010001383.1, read on the forward strand.
AGCGGTGCACCTATAATTCCAGGGAAGCTGAGGCAGGAGGAACACAAGGTTGGGCCCAGCCTGGGCAACCTTGCAACTCAGGAAACTGTCTCTGAGTACAGAAAGCTGGGGATGTAGCTCATGATAGAGTGCCCCTGGGTTTGTTCCCCAGTCTGGAAAGAAGGAAGGAAGGGAGGGAGGGAAGGGGGAGAGAGGGAGAGAAAGGAAGGAACGAGAGAGAAATAACTAAAAAGGACCTATTTCCTCATTCCTCAAAGAGATTTTTGTGTTTGTTTTTTGGGGACAGGATGTCACTGTGTAGTTCATGCTGGCCTGGGACTCACTGTGTAGCCCAAGCTATCCTTGAACTCATGGTGATCCTCCTGTTTCAGCCTCCTGAGTGCTGGGATTACATGTACCACCCTGCCCGGCTTCCCTGAATAGTTTTACTACTTTCAGGTAGTAAAACTACTATTCTTTCACGCAAGCTGAGTTGGTGATGTAAGTAGGGGCGTGGAAAAGTGTTCCACATCCAGATGTCCAGGCCAGGGAGATTTTGCCAGCGGAAACACCGGTATCAGCAAGAAACAGGACAGGACCACCCCCAAGAAGCTTCCTGACCTTCCACTCGGCCTCTTCCCCATATCCAGGCATAACAACTGTCTTTATGCCCAACCCATGAGCTCCTCCTGCCTGGTTTTGAATTTCACGCGAAGGGGATCGTGCAGTGTGCACTGTGCACCTGGTGTATATCGGGCGCGTTGCAGTGCACCTGTGCTGTCAGAGGCAGCACTGGGTCCTTCTCGTGTCTTTGTGGCCTTCCATTGTGGGAAAATGCAGGACTTTGCTTCTCCCACTTTCACGGGTGTATATTTTTTCTGGTTCTGGATTGTTAGAAATGCAGTCCTGGGAGCCTGTTGTGTGCATGACCTTTAGTGGCTGTACAGAGGCTTTTCTTTCCACATTGCTGGATCACAAATCACATGTTCAGGTTGAGCAGATAGCACCAAAAAGTGTTCCACCATGATGGACCACTTGGCGCCTCCCCTGGCAGTGCTCAAGAGGCCTGCCACCACGCAGCACGTCAAGCTGTCCATTTTTGGTTAGCCATCTGGTCACTGTAGTTTGTAGAATCCGAAGTGTCCCTACACTTGAACAGGGAAGTTATACTCTTATTTTTCATAAACCTACAACTGAAACGAAGGTTTTGCTTTCAGTATAAACATAGGCCATAAATCAGTGCATCAGCAGAATCATAAGTTTGTCGCCCATAGAAATCATCACTGCGGTTGTTCCAGACATCACAGAATCAAATGTTTTCACTTTGGAAACAGGCCAGGCATGGTGCTGCACACCTGTAATCCCAGCAGTGTGGGAAGCTGAGGCAGGAGGATTGCAAGTTTGATCCCAATCTGCTAACTTTAGTGAGATCCTATCTCAGAATAAAAAAAAATAAGGCAGGGATGTAGCTCAATGAAAACCTCCTGGATTCAATCCCTAGTAGCACCAAAGCAAAAAAAACAAAGCATGAAGGGTCCTGGGCTCGGCCGCAGCCAGGGCAGAGGGGTGGGTGGGCCACTCGCCATCCTGGGCACGCGGCATTCACACCGAGGGAGACTTCGCGGCCTTCTCACGTGGCCTTCTGCCCCTTGCCCCTGCAGCTTTCTTCGGGAAGTACCTCAACGAGTACAACGGCTCCTACGTGCCGCCCGGCTGGAAGGAGTGGGTCGGACTCCTTAAAAACTCCCGCTTTTACAACTATACGCTGTGTCGCAACGGGGTGAAGGAGAAGCACGGCTTTGACTACTCCAAGGTGAGCTGTGTGTCCAGACGGCAGAGGCTGAGCATGCAGGGAGCAGCCTGACTCCAGGGCCCGGCCCCTGAGGCCGACGCCCGCTGACACCGTGGCCGGGAGTGGCCCACCTCTGCCGTCAGACTCCTCCCTCTTGCTCCGGCTGGTGCTGCAGGGCGTGCAGAGAGCCCCTCTGCCCATGATAAACACTCAACCCCTTAGCTTAGCTCGGGGCAGGAACACATTCTGTGAATGTCCCAGTCTTTACAAGTCAGGTAGTCTCTGTCGCAGGCTCCCGATTCTGCCACCAGCAGGCGCGGGCAGCCGTGACAGTATGAACAGCAACAGGCATGGCTGCATTAGCTGTCGCTGAGAGCTCCTGAGACCAGCAGCTTCACCCAGGAGGAGGGTGTTTGGCACATGTTTTGCAGGGTTTCCGGCTGTGGATTTGGGGCCTGTGACCTCACAGGACAATGGTGGGAGGCCTCTTTACTACCTCAGAGCAAAACAGAAGGGGCCAGGATCCCAGGACCCCCTTGGGACAAGTCTGCAGTGATCTGACCTCTTCCTGTAGGCCCCACCCCTCAAAGGTCCCACCAGTCCCAGTTGTGCCACAGGCGGGCACCGAACTTTCACCACAGGGCCTTTGGGGGACACCACACAGCCAACCGCGGCACCGTGTGCCTACGACGCCATTCACAGAAACCAGAGTGGGCCCGACTCAGCCCGGGGTAGCGTCTGCTGACCGCTGGCGTAGATGAGGGTGGTGGTGGAGAGGAGGAGGAGAGACTGCCGTCCCTGTTCCCCACGTCCAGAATTTATGCATGCGGTGGAAATGGCCAACTCTTCCTGCCCCGTCTGCAGCCTGAGTCTATGCCAGCGCACACACAGCAGGAACAATCCCGTTTCTTCCCCATCCTCACTGCCACCAGCCCTGGGCCTGGCTCACTGTGACAACCCGGGATTCGCTGGGCTATGGTGGCACTTCCTGAATTGCCCCCGGGGCCCAGGGATGGGCATTGGTGCAGAAGGGCAACAAGCTAGCAGCAGGGGCAGGAGGGGGGCGGGCCTGTGGCAAAGGGCCTGGCAGGCTGGGTCCCTGGAGAAATGTGGGCCCGGAACAACCACACATTTGGATTTTTCAGTGGAAACCATAGATTCACACTTTTTACCTCTGAAATGTAGACTCGCACATACTGGCAACTCTTTGAGCCCTCTCCAAGCTCCTGGGTGAGTCGAGCACGCCGAGCCGGGCCTGACCCATGGGCTGCAGTGTCTGTGGTACATCAGTGTCTGTGGTCCCCCTCCTCCACCTTCAGGGACCACACAGTGAGTGTCCCATGTGAGTCAGCACACGAGGTCTGGAGCCCCAACTCTGACCCGTCGTGTGTCACCTGGCGCTTGGGCACACCTCTCACTCCGAGAGCCACAGTTGGCTCTGCAGATGGGCACACCCCACCTCGCAATGCAAACTTCCGTTCACCGAACACCTACTATGTGCCGGGCACTGGGCTGAGTGTGTTACATGAAGTGTTTCCAGCTTTCATGGCGTCCCATGTGGTGAGTGGACTGCTCGAGCATGATTATATTACTCGCTCAGCCCCTCCCACAAGTACTTATCAAGGGCCTGCTGGGTGCCAGCCACTGTTCTGGGTGCCAGCTCTCAGCGGTACCGAAAGCAGACCCACTCAGCATCCTTGTGGTGCTCACAATCTGGCACCTAAATGTGCGTTATACACTGTGAAGTGGTGTGCACATGTGTGATGGTCAGAGCCCTCGCCTCACACACACACACACACACACACACTCCCATCCCTGCCTCCTGTCCTGTCAGCCCAAGAGTGAGCCGTGCAACCCGACCAGCCTTGCCAGGTGTTACAACACCCTGAAGCCCCCTCGCTAGTGCCCCTCGGCCCATCTTTCACCACAGCTCTCTCGGCTTCCCCCTCGTGAGCTCTTCTCAGCCTGCCCTGGGTACAGGGTGACTGACGCAGACTGGTTTCTTGCAGTTGTTTGTAAACAGGAATTCAACTCCAAATGGTTTGACCACAGAGGAAACACATTAGCCTACTGCAGTAGTGGTATCTGCCAGGGTTGGACCCAGGGGCTCAGACGTCATTTCTCTCTCTGCTGTGTGTTCTTGGTCCCCTCTCCTCATGTGTACACTGACTGTCCCTCCCCTCTTCGTAGCAGTATGGCCACCCTGCCACCCTCTCACTTCCGGCCCTGCTACAAGCTTGGGGGTCTTTTCCAGGATCCCCAGCAAGCCTCACTGCTTCTCATTGGTTAGGAGCCATCACATGTCTGTCCCTCAGCCAATCAGCATGCGTGCTCCTGAGCCATCCCAGAACACAGGCCCAAACAAAATGCAGTTGCCACCGGCTGAGCAGCCAGGAAAGCCAGCCCCGCCCCTTTCTGGAGGCACCGCACATTCAGGGCCCTCTTGCCTTCAACAGCAATGGGGGCTGATGTCTTCCTGTGTGTACATCCGGCAACCCAGGCCCAGGAGACAGAAACCACGCGTCTCCTGTGCAGCACCCGCTCGCACCCCCTGGGCCTCATTCAGCGCACAATCAGCCTCCATTACTTCCTCAGCAATTAATTGCAAAGCCCTGGTGAGGGAGTTGAGCAGCGCCGCTGGAGTCCTTGGGAACAGAAATTACAGTCTCCTAGGGCTGCCTTCTCCCATCCTCCATGCCGGCAAAGTCTCTAAATATCCTGCAGACCACTCCCTCCTTGCCCGCTAAGCTCTGCCCAGTGCAGCCTGGCAATCAACTTACCCAAGGGTTCCCTGGGGCCCATGGGGCTGAAGCTAGAACATCTGGTCTTTTGTCTGCTTCCTGCCACATGTCGCACCCTGTGAACGGGAGGAGCCCCTGAGATGGGTGCCAGGATTCCTGGGCTCCCAGCTACCAGGGTACTAGAAACAGAGGCATGGTGACAGGGTTGGCTTGGGGGCTTGGGACCAGAACTGGCTCCGGTCCAGGGTTCAGATCCTGAGAGCAGCTTGGCAGACGGAAGGGACAGCAATAGGGTGGGGCTGGGAGCCCAGGTGCAGGGCCTGTGCTTGGTGTCTCGGTCCATCTGTGTGGCCACCACAGGACACCTGAGTCTGGGGACTTGATAAGGAAAAGAGATCTGTTTGGCTCATGATTCTGTCTCGATGGTCCAGACAGCGTGGCACTGGCATGTGACTCAGGTCCCTGGTGGCCTCAGCTGGGAGGAGGAGCTGGCAAGTGTGGAAGATCTGGTGTCCAAGGCAGCAGAAGCATGGGAGCTTAGAAAGCCAAACTCACTTCATTAAGACCTGCTATTGAAGGCACCAGTCCAGTCCCAGGAAACCTAACCACTCTGGAGACATGGGCATTAATCCCTCCCCAGCCACATACCCCAGCCCAAGAATGGTTTTTATACTTCCAATTAGTTTTTAAAAAATAAAAATTAAAAAGTGAAGAGTAATTTACAAACAGTGGGATGTTCGTCTACCTTTAAAAAGAGATCAGTACTGCCAGGCATGGTGGTGCACACCTATAATCCCAGCACTCAGGAGGCTGAGGCAGGAGGAGCTCTGTGAGTTTAAGAACAGCCTGGGCTACATAATGAGTTTAACAGTCTGGGCTACATAGAGGCAACCTCCCCAAGGACGATATGGCCAGCAGGGCTCCCCACCTACTCACCTGATTGACCCCCAGCTCTAAATGTCAAAGTCTTCCCCTGTGGCCCACCCAAGCACCCCAAATCCAGCTAAACCAGATCTGAACTCTACATACACACACAAAAGCACCCCGAACCCAGCTTGTCCAGATCTGAACTCTACACACACACACACACCCTACTCCACCCTTCCCCACTTGCTTTCTCTTGGACACGGTTCTGTACCCTCCCCCCAAGCACCCAGACAAGAAGCCACAGGAGCAGGGAGCTACTGTCCTATGTTAGCCGCCTCCCCACCCAGTCAGTCACCAGCCTGGCCTGACCCCTCCCAGACAGGACTGCCGTGTCCCCACCACCATGGCCCAAACCCCCTGGTCCTTCACCCCGTCCCCCTGAGTGGCCAGAGTGGTGGCTGGTTCTTGGTGACCTTGCCTGGGGTCCCCACCCGGTCCACATGCAGGGAGGACGGACATCGTGTCAGTGCAGGTGGAGGGGAGGGGAGACCAAGCAGAGCAGCGGCCTCTGAGCAGGAGAGATAAGGACCAGCGGCCCTTAGGCGTGCGGAAAACCCACCAAGCACAGGGCGGGTCATAACTACCTGCTAAATCTTGTCAAGAGCCGGCTGTGCAGGGCACTGTGGCCGGAGCTTAACCGCTATCAGCACTTGAGACTCTCAGCCTGCCGAAGAGGCAGGTGCGGAAATCCAGTGTGGGAGCAAGGGTGTCAGAACCCGCGGGAGCCCGGGCTCCCCTCCCTGGCCTCCTTTCCTCTCCTCTCCTGTCCCGTCCCGCCGCCTCTCCCAGAGGTGACCAGGACCCTGAGCTTGGTGCTTACTGCTTCATGTCAGCAACAGGGGTCTCAGACATTGTACGAGATGGTGTGTTCCTAGACTTTTCTATAAGTGATGCTGTATCCACAGTCGGTCTCACCCAGTGATCTCAGACTTGTCCCTGTTGTGCCATAGCCATGGTCAAATGAAGCCATGTGGGGCCCGTGTTGATCTGAGCAGCTCTGGTTTGTTGCTTTTCGCTGCTGTGCACACCCGCTGCTACGCTCTGTCCTGCGAAGGGAGCAGCGTGGAAGGTGAGTGGAGATGTTGACTGACCACCAACTAGCAGTTTTCTAGCTCTCAAACCCGCAGTAAAGGGGGCTTGACTGTGAAGAGCAGCAGCCCTCTCTCCACCCACGCCACTGGCAGAGGTGGTGCGTTTCAGCGGGTGGCTCCCTTTACAAACATATTTAGCAGGGTGCAATGGTGTACCCCTGTAATCCCACCACTCAGGAGGCTGAGGCAGGAGGATCACTGTGAGTTCAAGGCCAGTCTAGGCTACATAGTGAGTTCAAGACCAGCCTGAACTATGTAGCTGTCTCAAAAAAAAAGTCTAATACCTTTAGATCATGAGTCTAGCAGCAACTCTGTGAGTTATATATTCTACATAACAGAGAGAACAAAGTCTTCTTCTGAAAATTTTTTTTTTTTTTGTCTCTTTGTGACAGGGTCTCACTATGCGGTTCAGGCTGGCCTTGAACTCACTTTGTAGCCCAGGCTGGCCTCGAACTTGCAATGATCCTCCTGCCTCCGCCTCCCGAGTGCTGGGATTACAGCGTGCGCCACCACGCCCGGCTTTGTTGCCATTTTCAGGAGCCCTCCATTAAAAGTAATTGGAGAAAAAGTGTACAAGCAGCAAGTGGGGCCCTGCCCCCTCTCCTTTCCCAGTCCTCACCTGCTAGCGAGTCTGCTAAGCTTCTCCTTGATACTCAGAGCTCCGAGGTCAGGGGTTTGGCTTCCCCTCTCTGCTCTGCTTTCCCCTTCTGCTCTGTCACTTGGCCTGTCCCTTACAGTGTATCTTGCACAACTTTCCACGCCAGTAACCATGGACCTACTGCCGTGTTCGTGTCTGCTCAGCACGGCATGGTGGGACAGCAGTCCTGTCAGTCACCTGTCCCCCTCTGCTGCTGGTCACTGCGCCATATGTCTGCGATCCCCCCTGTGCTTGCAGAAAGAGGACACATGTGCTTGAGCCGTCCTTGCATGCATGAAGCTGTCACCATCAGGACAGAAGCTGATGCCCCCTTTTCTTCCTCTAAAATAATCTGTCCTTTTGAAAGTGATACTTTGGAGCAGATGCTTTTTAGGAAGCAGAATAAATTTCAAGAACTCAAAACCATCAGGAGGAATCAGCAGCAAAGATTTACTAAATTTTAAAAGGGTTTGTGCACACTTTAACTTCTTTGCTGAGCTTTTAAAGCCCTCAGTTTCTGGCTAGATTCCTTTCCTCCAGCTCTTCTGTCCTCCTCCTACATGTTGGTTCCTCAGTTTTTTAAAGATTACTGTGTGCAGGGTGTGGTGGCGCACACCTGTAATCCCAGCACTCGATAGGCTGAGGCAGGAAGATCGTTATGAGTTCAAGACCAGCCTGGGCTACAAAGTGAGCTCAAGGCCAGCCTGAACTGCAAAGCAAGACCCTGTCTCAAAAAGACAAAAAAATAAAGATTACTGTGTTTCCCCATTGTGTGTATGTGTGTGTGTGCATGTGTTGCTCCTTGTGTCATCTCCATGTTTTACCTGCTGTCCTTGTCACCCTCTTTCTGAGCAGCCAGCTGCCGCCCTACCACCTTCTCTGGCACTGGGGTGCAGGGCAGGCTCTGTCTGCCACACAGCCCTTGCACTGGCTGTTCCCTCTTCCCAGAATGCTCATAAAGGATTGATGATTGCCAAGCCTGGCTGCACCACACAGTCCGTGGGGGAGCTTTTAGAAAGTCTGTCACCTGGGCCAAACCACAGACCTACAGCACCTGGCTCGGGTGTGAGTGAAGCCCCCAGGGGCTGGGCCTGAAGTCCAGGGTCACAGCTCTTCCTGTCCCCAGCTCCTGCTCATCATTCAGGTCTCAGCTGCCACCTCCTCAGACAGGCCCCTGGCAAAATTATGTCCCCCACCCCAGCTCTCAGATGTCGCATCTCCTTGTCTTATTTCCCTCATTCATCACGCCTTGTAACAACAGCCCTGGTTCTTCGGTCACAGGCAGGGATGTGCCCACCCTGCAGTATGGAACTTCCCCCCACCCCCAAGCCTTAAAACCACTTCAGACTGAGGAAGCGGGACTCAGAGTCCTGACTGCACCACTTACCAGCTGTGTGACATTGGACCATCCACTAAACTTCTGTGTGCCTTAATTTTGTTTGAAACACAGGAATGGTCATCATATCAATGTTCTGTGACTGTCTGTCCTGAAGGAGTGACGGACGGCAGCTCTCCCCCAGGGCTCCCTACCCTGTGCTCTGCTCTTTCGTCCTCTGAGCTTCCCACCATTCTGTGTATTTTACTTGCTGTTTACTCCCTGTCCGGCCCCCAGACTTGTTGGCTCCACAAGGGCAGAGTTTATTTTGCTCACCACTGTGACTCAGTTGATGCCTGGCGCATATGGGCACCCAGTATGGATGCACGGCTCCTCACCGACGTCTTCTCTCGCCCTTCCAGGATTACCTCACAGACCTCATCACCAACGACAGCGTGAGCTTCTTCCGCACGTCCAAGAAGATGTACCCGCACAGGCCGGTCCTAATGGTCATCAGCCACGCAGCCCCCCACGGCCCTGAGGACTCGGCCCCCCAGTACTCACGCCTCTTCCCCAATGCATCCCAGCACATGTAAGCCTCGGCCCTGCCTGGCAGAGCCACTGGGTAGCTTGGAGGTAAGAGAGGCAGGCTTTAGGGACAGCGATGATGTGGCTGTGCCTGCTCTCTAGTCCTCCTGGGTAGAGACCCCAGAAGCACATCATGTGTCTGGGGCAATGCGGGGACCCAAATCCAGGCAGCCTGGGTACAGACCAGTGCAGGAGGCAGGGTTCTTAACTCGGGACCCAGGTCCTCCCATCGTGAGCTGTGGACAGCTCTGTGATTTGAAGCTTCCTCTATGAGCCTGTGCATTTTGTTTGCTACATTTAAGAGCATTCTTCAGGGAGGCATCCTGAGTCCCACCAGCTGCTGACCATGGCAGGCTCCGCACTGCATTCATCACGCAGCATCAGCTCCCTCCATACTCAGGCAGCCCTTGGCGTGTCAGTTACCCTTCGCCACATGACCACGCGCTCGCAAGTTTAGCCGCGTGAGGTGACAGCATCTGCGTGTCTGGAGCCTGGGCGGCGCTTCTCCGAGGTGCTGGTCCTGGCTCGGAGTCTCCACTGCAGGCTGAGGCGAGGTGGCAGCTGGGGCTGCTGTGACCTGAGCCTTGCCGGGGGCTCACCTTCCTGCCTGGTTTGTGGCATGTGGGCCTCTGCAGGGCTGCATGAGTGTTCAAACAATGTGGTAACTTCCTCCAAGGAAGACAGTCGGAGAAAGAGGCTGAGGTGGAGGCTGTCAGCTTTTGTAACCTAATCTTGAAGTGACACCATCAACTGCCATAGTCCACTGGTACACAGGACAGTCTGTGCGGGGCTGTGATGCCCAGTGGGTAGGGATCACTGAGGGCCATCGTTAGGGCTGCTGTCACACGTGGTGCTCCCTTTCTGCAGCTGAGGAAACCGAGGCACGGAAAGGTGAGGTAACAGCTCCGTGAGGTCGCTTAGCTGCTAAATGACAGAGCTAGGACTCAAATCCAGTCTCCACTCGAGTGGCCGTCTCTGTCCACCCCTCTAGATGCCTCCATCCAGTTGGCTTAGTATATCTTTCTGGAAAATACTGTGGCTTTTCAGTACCGCAAACCACCTCCCCCTTAGCCGTGATACTCAGCAGTCCTTGCTGTGACATTCCAGGGTGACAAGGACAGGGCAATTTGGAGTCTGCTGAATATTCAGAGCATTTAATTTTCATTAAGATCAGAATACATTGCCCTCCTCACTGTAATTACTTTCTGACAGCGCCCAAGTGGCTCAGAGAGGGCAGCACTTGGGTCCTTCTGTCCCCTGCTCCTCAGGGGAGCTGACTGCAGGTGATCACCTGGCCCTCTCACCCCAGGACAGAGTCCCCAGCCTTCCTTCAACCCCCCAGCCCCCATGCCCGTGCCATGTGTCCCAGAGACAAAGGCACAGAGGGCCTGGCACTGCCACTGCAGCTCCTACAGAAGAGGGCTTGGCCGCACCCCAGTAACCCCGAGTGTGTGATGACATCATTTGACGTCACCTGCTCATTGATTGTCCCTTTGAATTGAAAATTTCAGAAATTAAAAGTGAGCAGTGCCCTCCATTGCTTGCTCAGAGAATCCTCTTTGCCTCATCAGGAGCAAGTTTGGAAGGCTCTTTTGTCCCTGTATTGTGACATCCAAAACAAACCCCCCCCCAAATCCTACATCTAGGACATTTCATGGTGACATTTCGTTCAGTCGAGAAGGACTGAGGAGCGGGCAGAGCACACATGTACAGCACAGCTGTTGTAGTCTTCGATCAGGTCTCTCTTGTCCCCGGCAACACTACCTCGTCCCCGGCTGACAGATACGGCTGCTGCCACCGCCACTGCCACTTCCTTGCGCCAAACCATTCGCCCACCCCGCCCCCATGCCACACCCATGCAGACACTCAGGTGTGGACACTGACCACATACACACCAGCCACAGAAATAGCAAACCTCACAGTACACACACAAAGACCCGTACATAGACACACATATACCATACACACATACCCACACATCCACAGAGATACACACAGACCCGTAGGTACACAAATATATAGACACATAGACACACAAGTACACACAGACACATATAGACAGAAAAGTATACACCAAAAGCATAGGCACGCGAACACAGACACAGATACAAAGACACAGGTTAAACAGACATCCACACAAATACACAGGCAAACATAGAGATGTACAAGCACTTGGCTATGTACACAAACACACACCCACCCACCCATCAGCCCTCTGACCTCCCTCCAGACACAGGTTAAACAGACATTCACACAGATACACAGGCAAACATAGAGATGTACAAGCACTTGGCTATGTGTACACACACACACACACACACACACACACACACACACACCCATCAGCCCTCTGACCTCCCTCCAGACACAGGTTAAACAGACATTTACACAGATACACCGGCAAACATAGAGATGTACAAGCACTTGGCTATGTACACACACACACACACACAAACACACCCACCCACCCACTCACCCATCAGCCCTCTGACCTCCCTCCAGAGGTCTTCCAGAGAGCTCAGGGCCTCCCCTTTCCTCCCCTGGGCTATGTTGCAGCCTAGGGAGTGGGTTTTGGAGCTGCCATTCACACGTCTCAGGGCGCAGTCTGGCTCCCGCACCCCCAGCCGGGGAGACGGGGCTGCTCCCCTGTGCGCGGACAATTCATTTCATGTGGTTGCTCAGCAGGCGGAGGCCCCAGGCAGGAGCCCTGTCTAATGCAGGCGACCAGCCAGCTGCATGGGCCCCCGCAGCTCGGCTCAATCTTCTGGCCTCAGAATCCACATAAAGGGGTCCCTTGGAGAAAAGACTGCAAAAGTTATTGAGGTGACCTCTGAGACACAGCTACCCTGCTCTGCAGGCAGCCCCAACCTCTCTTTTGGTAGAGTCAGGGATGACTTCTAAAAGTCACAGCCTGGAGCCCGGTCCCTTGCAGCCTGGGGAACAGCTTTGACAAACCACAAGACTCGCTGGCTCAGCCGACCCCGCCCAGCAGCAGCCCTTCTGGTCCTCAGTGGGGAGGAGGTCTTGTTCCCAAGAATGTTCTACACACAGATCAGGCCCTGAACCGGCCTCAGGGGAGAGCAGCCCTTTAGTAATCAAAAGAAGAATGGGCCAGGGAGGATTTAGCAGCAGGAGGCTGCAGATCAGCCAAGAAGTCCAGAAGGAGTCTCCAGGCTGTGACTTCCTCCCGCTTCACATAGCAACAGTCTCCTGTCAGGCTGCTGAAAGCTGCAGCGTCACTGTGTCCACCCAAGACCATTTTGACATTTGTGATGGCGCTATGACCCTGATGCACAGGTGCAAGGGGAAAGCATTGCCTGCACACAAGACCGATCCCTCCTACAGCCCCTCGCCCCTCAATACCTGTTCTGAAAAGCCCTTTGTCTTCACGCAGGGAACAGGGATGCTGAAGCTTCCTCTGCAGCATGGACTGGGGCAGGGGTGGGCTGTGAGGGGACCCTGGGCCTCAAGCATCATCAGACCCACTGTGAGCAGTTCCACCTTCTCTGGGGCTGAAGTGCTGTTTACTAGTAGCGGTGCACTGCACCTGGAGACCCTGCATGCTGGTGGGGTTTTCGGTACCTCAGATCCCCAGGTCCGCGTGAGCAGATGCAACAGAGGGTGGTCTTGGTTTGGGACAGAGGAACGCGTTAGCAAAACCACACAGTGCCAAGGCCAGGCGCTGAGCTCACCTCTGTGTTTCTGCAGTTTAGTCCTCCAGCAGGAGCCTCAGTCAGTTTTGCCCAAATGTCAGGGACTCCAGCGTGGCCCTGGGGTCAGGAGGCGTTGGTCACAGCACAGGGTGGCAGCCATCTTGGCTGCCGGAGCTGGAGACAACTGACTGCCGGTAGCAAGGCTGTTCCCTCCCTGCAGCGCCAAGGAGGGTGAAAGTAGTGCCAGCTCCTCGGACTGTTGTATTAAGTGAGGTGATAGAGGCGGAGCTCTTTGTGCCCAGCACGCAGCAGCTGCTCAGTAAATATCACCATGTGTTTGTTCTTCGTCGTTCATCATCCCAGCTGCCACACAGCAGGAAGCTCAGCGCCCAAGGCTGTCTTCCTCACTCAGGGAGACCCTCAGCTGGTCCCAAACTCCTCTGACCAGCTCTAGTAAATGAGAGGTTTAAACAGGAAGAGTAATTGTGACAGTTAAGGAGTGTGACCTATCTCTGATATGGGCATGAGGGTGCTAGCCTCAGAATTTGGGCCATATATGTACAACTAGAATAAACCTGATCTTTAAATCCATTTCCTACCTTTTAAAACCAAAAATCCATCACAGAAGGACATTCTGTAGACCTCTTACCCACAGTGACTGCCACTAGTCACTCCCAGAGCAGCTGAGTGACACACACACACAGTTCTGGGAAATTAGAGCTGGCTGGCCTGCTGGAGGGTCTGAACTGGGCCCCCTGTGTTCTTTAAAAAGGCAGGTGAACAAACTCCAGAAAATGTCACAGAAAGACTAGCACCAAGCTACGGCTTTGGTCTGAGAGAGCAGGAAAGGGACTTTTCGCACTTTGTGGTTCAAAGTCACTCAGTGTTCTACCTCCCAGAGGCTTCTGACACTTTGTGAACTGCTGAGGTAGTGTTTAGCAGAGCCCGGGACACATGATGTCCCTTGTCCCCAAGTAGAGCAAGCCATCTATGGTGGCCTCTCACCCAGGCACAACTGGGGACCTTGGCCAAGCACCTAGGCCTGACCACTGTGTCTGCCACCAGCACACCGAGCTACAACTATGCACCCAACCCAGACAAGCACTGGATCATGCGCTACACAGGGCCCATGAAGCCCATCCACATGGAGTTCACCAACATGCTGCAGCGGAAGCGCCTCCAGACCCTCCTGTCCGTGGACGACTCCATGGAGACGGTAGGTCCCCCTCGTGGGCATACCCGAAGCCCCAGCCACCAGGGCTGCAACCTCCCTGCTTGTACCTGAAGGCCATTAGCTGGAGGCAGGAAGAAAAAAATGCTATGGTTCTGTCTAGACCAAGGAAAGTGGCTCGGAACAATGCATTCTTGATCAGTGCTGCCCCATGTGACAGCCACTTGTGGCTACTTTTTTCTTCTGCCATTACATGTTTTACAGCTTTATTGAGATCAACCTCATACACCAGTAACTATGTTCGTTGTTGGGTGAATACTGAAGTCACCCGACTGAAGTGAACAACTCAGTGGCTTTAATATATTCATAGAGTTGTGCAGCCACGCATTTTTATCACCTCAAAAAGAACGCCCATCAACTTCACCATGACCCTCCAACCCCTGTCTTACCACACACACACACACACACACACACACACACACACACCAGACCCCTGCAACCACTAGGACCTGTCTCCATAAGTTTCATATTCTGGACATTTTGCATAAATGGAATCACAGACTGTGTGGCCTTTACCACTGGAGTTTTTGTTTTCATTTAGTACAGTGATTTCAAGGTTGAGCCATGGTATAGTATGTGTTCAAATTCATTTTTATTGCTGGATCATTTTCCATTGTGTGGATATATATGACGCATTTTTTCCCCTGGGTACTTAAGTTTAAATTCATGAAAAAAATAAAAATACATAAAAATAAACTCATGAAAACACCATCATATTTACATCTTCTCAGTTACACTGGCCACAATTGATGTACCCGGTAGCCCCAGGGACTAGCGGCCACCACACTGGGCAGCACAGTCTTTTTTTTTTTTTTTTTTGAGACAGGGTCTCACTATGCAGTTCAGGGTGAACTTGAGCTCACTTTGTAGCCCAGGCTGGTCTTGAACTCACAAGAATCCTCCTGCCTCGGCCTCCCTGGTGCTGGGATCACAGGTCACAAACACCTGCCATATGCCATGTCCAGCTTCTTTCATTCTTTCGTTCATTCAGTTGCATTTATCAAGAGACAGTGGGCAGGGAACAGGATGACGAGTCACAGCACTAAGTAATGCAGAGACTAAACCCACAAGTAAGAAACAGAAGAAAAGTACCCTGGGGGCTAGGGAGGTACAGTTATAAACGGGATCCTCAGGGCCTTGCTGGGAGGTGACCTGAAGCAGGGGTGGGGCCGGCGCAGGACCTCACGCCCCTGGTCACTCACTCCGGGTCAGAGGCGGGCAAGGCGCGTGGCCTACCACACTTCAGCTCCTGGCCTGGGTTGCAGATTTACAACATGCTGGTGGAAACGGGGGAGCTGGACAACACCTACATCGTCTACACCGCTGACCATGGCTACCACATCGGTCAGTTCGGCCTGGTGAAAGGAAAGTCCATGCCATACGAGTTTGACATCCGGGTCCCATTCTACGTGAGGGGCCCCAACGTGGAGGCTGGTTCTCTGTAAGTGTCACCCCACCCCCAGGCTCCTAAGAGCTAAAAACCACAGCCCAACACTGTCACACCCCTGGGCGGCACACGATTTCAGCAGTGCCTACTGAAGGAGCCGTGATGCCAGCCGGGTGGATTCCGACCCTTCTGATGAGGCAGGAGAAGCCAGGAGCAGTTAGCACCTGTGACAGATTGATTGTGGTGGGCAATGTGCCAGGAAATCTGGAAGTGGGGGTCTTCCGAGCAGGTGGGGAGGGGCTTTGTTTCTGGTGGCTGTCGGAGAGGAACCCCAAGCCAGTTACCCCGAGATCAGCTGACCCAGTTCCTGGTGGCAGCACAAAGTGAACCATGTCCCTTCCACGGGAGCCCGCCCTCAGCCAGCCGTTCTCCTTGGCTTGACCTTTGTGCTGAGTTGGCTGACAGCAAAAGTGCTCCGTCTGGGGCAGGGGAGGGTGGATCCAGCCGGTCTTCACAGCTGCAGCTTCCGCGGATCAGTGGGGTAGCTGGGCGGCAGAGCAGGCTCAGGGAGTTTGGGAAGGCAGCTCCCTCGCCCTGTGCCCACACTTCGCTGCACAGAGGCAGAAGCATGTGCAAGGGGAAGTGGCTTCAGGCGCGCCTGGCTGCAGCTTCTGCCATCCAGAAGCTCCAACTTGGCTTCACCCTTTCGCAGGTTTTTCTTTCCTGGGAGCAGGATCAGCAGCCTCAAACCCTTGGCTGTCTGGTTTAGGGAACCGAACGTGGTTGGAAAAAAAGCCCTGAGCATGACTCTCATTCTGGCTTGGGTCACGTGCCTGGCCCTGAGCCCATCACTGTAGCCAGGGGTGATAGAAAACTTCAGAGACCAGGCCAAGCACATGGGGCAGTAGAAGCTGAGCAAGGCCAGGTTGGCCTTAGAGTTGGAAGCTGTTGCCCCAGAGCAAGACGTGCATGCTGGCTGGGGAAAGCCATCTCGTCCTCCCCACCCTGGCCAGATGGAACTTCAGCCCCGTGGGTAGCTGGCCACCAGCACAGTCTCCTGCCTCTTCCTCAGCTCCCTCGCCTGCCAGCGGAAGCTGCTGTGTGGGCCTCAGAGGCCTTGCGCCACGCTGCCCTTGAACCAAGCTACATCTCCAGCCCTTTTTTCACTCTGAGACAGGGTCTTGCAAGTCATTAAATTGCCCAGGCTGGGCTCCAACTTGGGACCTTCCTGCCCCAACCTACCAGAGTGCTGGGATTACAAGTGCACGCCACCATGCCTAGCTAACGCCTTGGTAATCGTTGAGGAAAGAACTTCAGGTGAAGTCACCGTCCTACAGATCTCTGCAAGAAGAACATTCAGGGCAGAGGACACAAATGGAGACCCTGAGGCCAGACTGTGCCTAGCCCCAGAGGAGCAGCTAGGGGTGGTGTGTGCCTAAGAAGTCCGAGGCCCCAGGAAGGCCCAGGGTCCTTGCAGGGCTGAAGGTAGAGCGCCCTCTGGTGGGGATAGGAGGTCAACCCTGCGCTGTCGTGTAGGGAAGCTTAGAAGGCAAGCGGGTGAATACAGGGTAGGAACTGACTGAATTGGGGCCACAGGAGAGCTGTTGAGGGTTGAGGTAACATGGCCCAGGGTCCTCACCTGCAGGCGACAGTCCCTGGCGTTACCTCTGCTTCTGGCTGCCTCTCTACCAAGCAATGCCAGGTGGCCAAGTCCCTGCTCTCCCTGTCCACTTAGGAATCCCCACATCGTCCTTAACATCGACCTGGCCCCCACCATCCTGGACATTGCCGGCCTGGACATCCCTGCAGACATGGATGGGAAATCCATCCTCAAACTGCTGGACATGGAGCGGCCAGTGAACCGGTGAGGGGGCGGAGCAGGCCCAGGGGAGGGACACCGGGCTCCCCAACCAGTAGACATTTAGGGCTGTGTGGGTCTGGAGGTTTCCAAGAGTCAGGAGGTGGGGTTCTAGGGCCCCCTGTGCTGACCACTGGCCTGCCATGGAGAACAGGGACCCTCGCCAAGATTTGGGCTTCCACCTGAACTGGAGGACCGGTCAGAGCTACGCTTGTGCACAGCCTGAGATCACAATAGCAACAGCATAACCACAGGAGTTCGCACTAATCGATCCCTTGTTATGTCCCAGGTCTTGTTCTAAACGCTTTGCAGGGGATGCTACCATTTCTGTTCTCACAGTAACTCAGGGGGGTAGGCAGTCATACCACCTCTGTCTTACCATCTGGGAATTTGAATCCCAGAGAGGCCGAGTGACTTCTCAACAAGTCCGGATGCAGCTCCAGCAATTCTGACTTGCTACACTCTGTGGCCTTAATGATGGGGAGTGTGACGGGAACATGTTCCTAGGTGTCCTCAGAGGCGGAAGGGAACCGCATTAGTGATCAGAACATAGGCGGGAAGTTGGGGGCTGAGCCACAGTGGGGAAAGGCAGGCAGGAGCAACATCTCGTGGCCAGTGCTGACACTGCCCACCGGGCCACTGGCCCCAGGCGTTCCTTCAGCCTTGGGCTTGCACTGTTGGCTTGCACTGAGGCGCCTCCTTCCAGTTACAGCCAAGTGAGCTATAACAGTGTAAATGGGCATTCGTGGAGGACAATTACTGGTGTGGAGACCAAGATCCCTCAGAGTCGGGGTACAGCGTGGCGTACAGGCTACTCTTAGCCTCGGCGTGCCCATTTATGGAGTGGGGAGGGCAGCATGGCCGTACACACAGTGCACACTCCAGGACCACAGTTAAAACGCTAATGCAGCAAAGGAAAAATCTGAAACGTAATTAACTGGGAGTCCAGATTACCTCAGCACCCCTCCCGGCACAGGACACATGCACAGCTGGAACTTCAGGCCCCAGTCTTGAGGCACACGACCATGTTAATGGCCACTGCCCCGCCTAGCGTCTGGACCCTGGGCCGGGCTGGCTGTGGGAACACGCCCTCCGCCAGGAGGGGGAGGTGCTGGGGAGACCCAGGGAAGAAGCCGGGGCTCCCCTGTTTTCCAGGTTTCACTTGAAAAAGAAGATGAGGGTCTGGCGGGACTCCTTCCTGGTGGAGAGAGGGTGAGTTCTGGGGCACTGAAGGCCTTGGGGCTTGGGTGTCTTACGACCCGGGGGCTGTGTCCAGCGCCCTGATGCAGTGCCTGTGGCCGATGCACAGTTTGCATCTGGAGGCCACATGTACCCTTTGACACGTCTCGCCCAACCAGGATCATGCCTTCCTTGTTTATTCATTTATTGCCAACTCAAGCCTTTCAGGTGGTTTCCTGTAAAATTCTGATTTCTAAGTCTTAAAACTCAGCAGCTCTGGTCAGCCGGCCCCTCGTCCCCCAAATTGAGGGCCAGCCACAGCCCCAGGGCCCCTCCTGAGCTCAGGCCCTGCCCTACCCCCCACAGCAAACTGCTCCACAAAAGAGACAGCAGCAAGGTGGACGCCCGGGAGAACTTTCTGCCCAAGTTCCAGCGTGTGAAGGACCTGTGTCAGCGCGCCGAGTACCAGACGGCATGCGAGCAGCTGGGGCAGGTGAGGAGCCCACTGCCACCCTGACGCCCCGCTCTTTCAGGCCTGCGTGTGACCCCCACGCAGTATACTATGAAGCTCACAGTGGGCGATCCCTTCCCCGAAATTTCTGGACCCTGTCCGGGTCAGCGGACAGCATCCTATGGCATGGGTGTGCCTGGCCTCCTCACTGGCCCTGACTCTTGCACAAGGGTCCCCACAGGTAGCCACAGGCGTTATTTTCATGGTTTCCTCTTTGTGGCTGGCCTTCCTTTCATAGGAGTAATAGGAAATGGTTTCTAAAAGGCGAACTGACCATAAGAGATTTAGGCAGCATTCAGAGATGGCAGGAGCTGACTGGCTTTCCTGAGGCCTGGAAGGTTGAGGGGGGCTTGGGAGGGAAATGGGAGTGGTAGACTGTAAAAGGGCACAAGGCTTGGGTCGGGGGAGGAGCGGGAGCTGGCGGGGGCAGGCAGGCGGTTGGGGATACTGCCTGCCTCATACTGAAGGGGCAGGTGGGGAAGGAAGCATGACGTTGGCCACCAGGTGAGAGCGGCCTGGTGAGGTGGGCACAGTGAGGCAGGCGGGGACAGTTCCTTCACAGCTGCAGCTCCTCCCAGCTGTGACGGGGGGCAAGTCCCCCTATGTCTCTGCACTTCACCTTGAAGAGGGCATGATGACAGCACCCGCCTGGCAGGGGAGAGCAAGTTGCATGTAACAACTTACTGCCCACCACCCAGTGCGTGGCATGGGATAGGTGCTCAGTGACCACAGAGAACAGATCCAGTTCTTGTCCTGGGAGGCTCACGTGAGAATAGAACAGGCTCTAAATAAGCAGTCAGCGGGTCAGAGCAGCAAAAACAGCAGGGGAGAGAATCCTGCTGCAGGACCCAGTAGGGAGCCTAGCAGGCTGGAACTCGGCGAGAGAATGAGAATCATTCAGAGGGCGCTTTAGAAGTGATTACGTGTAGTTACCTCCGAGCAAATGCTGAGTCTGGTGAGTACATGGACACTCTGACTCCCTGCATGGACCTGCTCCTTGGCAAGGGTGAAAGGATTTTTTTTTTTTTTTTTTTTTTTTTTTTTTTTGGCGGTACTGGGGATTGAACTCAGGACCCTGCGCTTGCTAGGCAGGCGCTTATTCCACTGAGCTATATCCCCAGCTCCTGGTGAAAGGATTTTAAACAAGGTGATCAGGAAAGGCATCTGCAGAGAGATGACACAGAAACAGAGCCCTCAAGGATGACAAGACTCCAGCTTCATGAAGAGCTGCAGAAAAGCATTCTAGGCCCCGGGAGCAGCAAGCGCAAACGTTCTGTGACAGTGGCATATTTGGGTATCAGTAGAGAGTTCTGGAAAGCAAGGGCAGAACAGCAGGAGGGTAAAATGCCTGAAGGGGAAGCAGAGGCCAGATTGTGCAGGGGCACAAGCAGTGGCAGTAGAGACGGGCAGGCACTTGGTGGCTGTAGGGGTGCATAGGGACTGGCACTTGCTGGATATGGGCAGGGAAAGGGCAATCCCTGGGTTCGGGGGCCAGGTGACCAAGGCCCTGGGATCTGAGACACTGATGCGTCTTGCAGAAGTGGCAGTGTGTGGAGGATGCCTCAGGAAAGCTGAAGCTCCACAAGTGCAAGGGCCCTGTTCGGCTCAGCAGCAGTGACAGAACCCTTTCCAACCTCGTGCCCAAATACTACGGGCAGGGGAGCGAAGCCTGCACCTGTGACCGTGACGAATACAAGCTGGGCCTGGTTGGACGCCGGAAGAAGCTCTTCAGAAAGAGTAAGTGTCAGCTGGGCGTGGTGGCACACCTCTAATCCCAGCACTCAGGAGGCTGAGGAAGGAGGATCATTGAGAATTCAAGACCAGCCTGGGCTACAAAGTGAGCTCAAGGCCAGCCTGAACTGCATAGTGAGACCCTGTCTCAAAAAGATAAAAAAAAAAAGTGTCACAGCCAGGGCAGAACTGGACAGGATTACATCCTGGGATGTCCCATTTGTTCAAACAACTCCGAAGGAAGGAGTGCAGTAGGCAAGAGCCAAGATCAGATGTGTGTGAGCTCTCAGGGAGAGAAGCAGGAGGACTGTTAAGGCCTGGCACAGACACCTGACCAGAAGCCAGGTGGTGTGGGCTGGGCTGTGCCATCAAAAGAGGAAGTGCTTGGCTTCCAGGTGTGGTTTGGGTGGACAGCCATCAGGCCACACTGCTACAGTTGATGCTTGTTCCACATTTGCAAATTCTGCTGCTTCTAAAATTGATGTGTAGCCCCTGAATCAATTTTGAGGCACCTCTGAGGTGACTAGGGCTGAGTTAACATGTTCCTGGCCTTCCTCATTTCAACTCCCACGCTACGCTGAGTGTCCTTTCCTCGCTCTGCTTAGTGCCAGACATCCCACGCTTTTCTGCCTTGTTGGGCAGTTTCACTCTTCAAATGTCCCCCTGTGCATGCTGAGGGACTGGCGAGGGTGCTAAGCACAGGAAGTCCAATGGTGAGGGTGCTAAGCACAGGAAGTCCAACATGTGTCCTAAGTGACTGTCTTCAGGCATAGTTGCTGTGCTGCTGGCCGTAAGTTCAAGGGTCATGGACCAACAATGTGGCTAGACCATGTCTCTACAGTGAAGCACGCTGACAGGGCTGTTTTGATGGGTGATCGAAGTGCCGTGACCAGGCCACGGGAACCCAGCCCTGCATTTCCACCAGGAGCCATGGTTCAGTATTCAGTCGGGGTGTGAGTGACTTTACGGGGCATGAATAAGAACTGTAAGTTATGAGAGGAGATGCTATCTGGGACAAGCTGGGAGAGCTCTGTCAGCTAGAGAAGCTGCCATACCCCCCAGGGGGCCCAGGAGAGCGTGGCAACTTGAAAGCCAAGGAGCAGAAGCAGGATTCCTCTGGCCCTGGCTAGGAGGCTCAGCCAGGCCTTCATGCAGTACCCATTTCTCTGGCTTCCTCACCCAAGCACAGCCAAAGCCTAGAGACTTGGGTGTTTATTTTACTGTAAAAAGCATATAAAATGTACAGTCTTAACTATTAAGTTTCCACCTCAACGATGCTGAGTAATTCATACAGTTGTACAACGAGTTTCCAGAACTGTTTAGTTCTATCTCCCTTAAACACTGTCATCCGCTGGGTGTGGTGACGCATGTCTGTAATCCCAGCACCCGGCAGGCTGAGGCAGGAGGATCACTGCAAGTTCGAGACCAGCCTGGGCTAAAAAATGAGCTCAAGGCCAGCCTGAACTGCATAGTGACACCCTGCCTCAGAAAGACCAAAAATAAATGAGTGAATGAATGAATGAATAAACAAACACTGTCATCCTACTCCAGGTCCCTGGTCCTACCCTTCTACCCTCCATCTCTACTCTAAGGCCCTGTCTTTGTGTGACTGCCTACTTCATTCTGCATAGTCACCCGTGTGGCAGAATTGTCTTCCTTCTTGAGGCTATGTGATAGTTCACTGCAGTCTGGTAAGAGATGTGGGTGTACTGTCCCCTTCCAGCTCCCATGGACTGTCCAGCCTAGCAGTAGACACTTTTGTCATAGAGATAGAACTTCCTGGAATGACCAAATGCCTGCCTCAGGCAGTCTTCCCAGTTGATGTCCTGTCACATTTCCTCATGAGCAGGTTAGTAACTACTGAGCAGTTCCAGCAGAGTGCAATGATCAGATTTTCCAGGTTGAATTACACAGCATCTCTTGGCTTAATATGTGGCACAGATCATCTTTACATAATACAAGAACCTGAAGCTAAATTAACCTTCCCCCACCTATCCCATGAATGGTTAGAGCAAAGGGAAATGCAATAAAATAAGCTGACATCTGGGTCAGCCCTGGTACAAAGTCCTTGCCTGAGGGCAGCATGACCTCAAAACTCAGATGACTCCGCAACAGCCCTGTGAGCAGGGCCAGGGTGACCACTCCTTATGCTGGGTGGGAAAGTCACAGGGCTGATCTGGGGACTCCAGTCCCATCTCCTGCCAACTCGACATTCTCCATCCCTCCTTTCTGGGCAGCCAGCATAGACCAGGCTGAGCCAGAGGCACCTTGTTCCCAGGAAGCACTGAGCAACATCTGCAGAGTTTTTGGCTGTCCCAGTTAGAAGTGATGGGGTGCTGCCGGCACTGTTATTGGTACTCTCCCAGCACGGCTGCAAGCTCTACTGCATACCAGATGCTGAGATCAGACTGAATGTGAGAGACTGATTTGAACCACGGCTGAGTGAAGATTTAAACAAATCAACGATCACTTCCCATGGTAGAAAGACAACAATACTGTGAGCAGGCGGAAAGGTGTGCAAATGCTGACGGCCAGGGAGCAAGTGCTGGTCAGAAAGAGCTTGGTGGGTCCCAGCCACGCAGCCAGCCAGTCACACAGGCTTTACAGGCCTATCACTTTGGACAAGGGTGTCACAACTACACTCCCAGGCCCCTAGAGCCGTGAGTCAATGCCAGCTCACCAGGTAGTTTGGTTTCGTGTCATCCTCCAGCACCATCGTGACACCATCACTGCTCGGAAGTTAACTGAATCACCATGGTCGCCCATGGAGCCAGGGTCTGCACGTAAGCAGTTAGGTCCTACAGCCTAAGCTCCAGGCCACTAGGTTTTAAGTCCCAGGCCCACCTCATTTGTGTGGCAGGAAGTTCCTCTGAGGCCCTGGAAACAGCGATGCTGAAAGGTGAAGAGCAGGTGAGGCTGCAGTCCAGGAAAGTCATATAGAGCCGTTAAACCTCAGCAGAGAGTCAGACAGTGACTAACTCAGACTTGATGGGTCGATGGTCTCTGCCTCAGCTACTCAATTCCGTCACTGTATGGATATGGTCAAATGAAAGCAGCTGTGTCCAGTGGGGCCACACTTACAAACACATGAATGGCTGGGTCAGGCCCATGGCCCTGGTCTGGGAAACCTTAACCTTCTAGCTAGCAGACAGACGCTGGAAAGATGCAAAGCTGCTAATCCCTGTGCCAGGTGAGAGACTAAAAGGAGCAGATAGTCTGTTTCACGACCAACATGGGCAGGGCATGACCTGATGGCACAGGGGAAGTTCCTCAGTGCTCTGCACAGAGTCTTGGCTACAGTGTGATAAAATACCTAAGAGAAAGCTGCCCAGAGGCCATAACAATGAAAACTTTGCCAACAACGGTGAGCCTCTCCAGCAGCCCCAAAGATCCTGGCCTTATGACTCAGGCATAAGGACTATGACAAGTGAAAAATATAAAACTCTGCACCCCAGGAGTCCAGGCAGCAAGACAGGATCCTGGAGCCCCAGGGAAGGAGAGGCCTTTTCCCTGCTGCAGCCTAGATGCCACCACCTCCTGCCTCCAGGCAGCTCTCCTTGGTTGCCATCTAGTGGTCTAGGCTGGTAACACGCTCCAGCTCCTCCTCTCAGGAAACTACATTTTAGAGAGGGTTCGGTACTTTATTGCAAGCTGAGCCACACAGGAATTAAACGTTTTAAATCAAAGGGCAGAACTTTCAAACTGAGACACCTGGCAGGGACTGGAGAACCCAATTACACCTTCTATTTTCTTTTCAGAAGCTGGAAATCTAAATGGCTACCTGGTCACGAGTACTTTTAATGTTAACAACTTAATGAAACTTTCTAGTACTACAGAAGACCATGAAGCCCAGGGACTGACTTGAAGCGGTATGCCCTGCTTTGCAAGGCAGGCAGACACCCTCTGCCCACAGCAATGAGCAGAGGTCTGAGGAAGTCAGACTGAGCAGGCTGGTGACTCCCTGACCACCCGTTTCTGTCCAGTGCATCACTCTTTTGTTTCTCCCCCTGCTCCGTATTTTTATACCCATTACTTTTTTCTCCCGTTTACTGAGGTGAAGTTCACGTAAAGCTTATTTTTACAGTTTTATACAATTTAGGAGCATTTTAATACATCCAGTATTGTACCACCATCTCTAGTTCCAAAACATTTTCATCACCCACAAACCCATGAAGCAGAGACTCTGGGTAATTCTCTAGCCCTAGCAACCACGAGTTTGCTTTCTGCCTCTGCAGATCGACCTAGTCTGTGTAGTTCCTATATGAACAGTACCGTATGTGATTTTGTGTCTGGCTTCTGTCGTATGACATAATGCTTTGGACCCCAATGTAATTACCTTGAAGTCCTCTCCCTGTGGCCCAGGACCTGCTTCCAGGGCATAAACTTCATAAGCCCCTAAGTCCCATGCAACACTAAGCCTCCTGCTCAGCCTTATCTTCGTGACAGATCTGCTCCCGAAGGGACCTGGCCAGCCGTTCCCAGCCTCCCTAACGCAGCCACCCTCTAATGCCCACAGAGTACAAGGCCAGCTATGCCCGTAACCGTTCCATCCGCTCTGTGGCCATTGAGGTAAATGGCGAGGTGTACCACCTAGGCCTGGATGCTGCACCCCAGACCCGCAACCTTACCAAGCGGCACTGGCAGGGGGCTCTGGCAGACCAAGAGGACAAGGACGGTGGGGGCTTCAGTGGCACTGGCGGCCTTCCAGACTACTCAGCCCCCAATCCCATTAAAGTGACCCACAGGTAAGTCCAGGCGAAGGTTGGGGGTAAAGCAGCAGCCTGGGCCCCTCTCGTGCCTCAGAGGCACACGTGTGAGATTTTCTCTCATCAGGTGCTATATCCTAGAAAATGACACAGTCCAGTGTGACCTGGACCTGTATAAATCCCTGCAGGCCTGGAAAGACCACAAGCTACACATCGACCATGAGGTGAGTGTAACTGGGCAAGGACACACTGTCAGGCACCACAGGCTCAGAGGCACAGGGCACGGGCAGCCAGCAGTGCCCTTCTCCCCTAGCCCATTAGCTTCAAGGTTTCCTCTCCTGCTCCCTCCTCAGATTGAAACCCTACAGAACAAAATTAAGAACCTCAGGGAAGTCCGAGGTCACCTGAAGAAAAAGCGCCCAGAAGAATGTGATTGCCACAAAATTAGGTGAGGAGTTAGCAGATGACCTGGCGCCCTCCTGAGTATCCAAAGCATGTCGTCTGGAAATCACCCAGGTGGCTCCAGGTCCACATCACCACAGGGGATCCCCTGACTCGAGGGACTGAAGTCCAGAGCAGCCCTGTCCAAAGGGTGGAAAGAACTTCCCACGAGGGTGGAAACAGGCTCTATCTGCACCGCCCAGCGTAGTAGCCACAAACCAGAGCATATTCCGTTTTTACCTTGTGTAAGCTAAATCAGCCACATGTGGCCCACAGCTCCTGAACTGGAGAGCACAGCTGCACCATGTTTGCTGGCTTCCCAGAAAGGCTTCCAAAGCAACAGAGCTCTAGCACGGGACCCCCGCACTAAGTTTAAGATGAAGGGGATGCAGCCCAACGCTGAGGGCCCAGTCTTGGCTAAATTACTACACCATTCTGGCATAAAACCTTCAGCCTGGAGCTCCCAGCCCCCACATGGAGAGGAGCCAGTCAGGCAAGAAGTTGACCCCCCGGGGACAGTACAGTACCCTTCCTACCACCATCCCAGAGCGAGGGGCAGGGCGGGCAGCAGTGACTAAGGGAGTCCCAGGACTAGTGTGCACTGGCTAGGGTCATTCTGCACAGCTATGACACTGCCATCTGTTCCAGCTACCACACCCAACACAAAGGCCGCCTCAAGCACAAAAGTTCCAGCCTGCATCCTTTCAGGTAAGAGCAAATATGGCGAGGTCCAGAGAAGAGAAGCTGAGGTCCTCAGGGGGCTGCCTGCCCCTACCAAGGAAGCCCTGGCTTTCCCTGCAAGGCACGTGGCTGTCCTTAGAAAGCCCTGACTCTTAAGCCACATTGAGCAGGTATCCAGACGCACTTTGTGGCTAGATGGGATTGCTGGAAGCCGGGGAGGGGAGGGCACAGGGTGCACACAGCAGTCCCAGTGGCTTTTTTCTTGGGAGCCACTGAGGGACGGTACACGAAGAAGCTCGATTCTGGTCCCAGCTCTACCTGGCCCCAGTGGTGGGACTTAGGGTCCTCTGTTGGAGAAGTCACAGTCCAGCCCTGCACATTCAAAGGAAGGCCAGCAGCTTGGGTCACTGATCCCTCAGTGGTCCAATGTTGTGGGGTTTTGTTATTTTTTTTCTATTTTTTTGAGACAGGATCTCACTATGTAATTCAGGCTGGCCTTGAGCTCACTATGGAGTCCAGGCTGGCCCTGAACTTGTGACAAGCCTCCTGCTCCATCCTTCCAAGTGCTGGGGTTACAGGTGTGTGCCACCACGCCGGCCCTTGTGTGGTTCTTTTGCCCCTAGGAAGGGTCTGCAGGAGAAGGACAAGGTGTGGCTGCTGCGGGAGCAGAAGCGCAAGAAGAAACTTCGAAAACTGCTCAAGCGTCTCCAGAACAATGACACGTGCAGCATGCCGGGCCTCACATGCTTCACCCATGACAACCAGCACTGGCAAACAGCACCTCTCTGGACATGTGAGCAGGCTGGGGGCAGGCACAGGACAGGGATGGGAGGCTGGGGCCCCCTTGGCATGGTAAGTCACCTACGCCTGGCTTGTGAGGCCTCACTGCCTTGCAGGTCTCTCAGAAACAGGTGCCAACATCAGCGGTCTACAAGTGCTCCAGACTGTCACTTGGCATCTGAGGAACTGGCTCAGGGGCTGTCCCTGACAGGAATCAGCTTCCAGACCGGGCTTCTTCCTTCAGACACATTCAAGGCATGCTCTCTCTTCCCTTGGCAGTGGGGCCTTTCTGTGCCTGTACCAGTGCCAACAATAATACATACTGGTGCATGAGGACAATCAACGAGACCCATAACTTCCTCTTCTGTGAATTTGCAACTGGCTTCCTGGAGTATTTTGACCTCAACACAGACCCCTACCAGGTACAGACAATACCAGAAGAGGGATATAAGTTACACAGGCAATGAGAGGAGGTCCCTGATCTCTAGGAGAAGCAATGAGAAGTTTCCAAGTTCCCTTAAGTGCCTAGGACAAGAGGGCCGAGTTCCAAAGCCAGAGAATCTAGGGAACTGATGTGTAATCAGCCCCCTGACTCTGGATACATTCACTGCCCTTTTCCTCCTTAGGCACATTACCTTCAGGGAGGTCCCTAAGGAAGACCGCACACTAACACCCAGGCCTACAAGGAACATACAAATAACACAACCTAAACACCCAGCATGCACGTGTGCCATGCACTGTGCTTAGTGCTTCCACATTTTAAACCACCTAGACACACAAATGAGTCACAGGGGTCCTGAGCCACATGTAAGATGAAAATGAGCAGTACAGTGGAATATGTGAGCCCTTGTACTGAGACAGTCAGTCACTACAGGGCTGCAGTACTAGAGCCGTACTGTAGTGTAACCTTGGCATTGCCCAACCATCAACCTTAAGAAAAGTCTGAAGTAATTATGTTAACTTTCATTCTTAACTCTCAGCAGCTTAACTGCTCTGTCTGAACAGTTTTGTATGTAGGCTACCAGTGGTCTCCAGTCAGGTCACGCTGTATGTTACCAAAACAGGTGGCAAAGGATGCAAGTGAAGCAGTCACCAGTAGCTCCCAGGACCCAGTCACTTACAATTCTGTCATAAAGTGGGCCCTTTTCAAACCAAAGGAAACTAAGGCACTGTGAGTGAAAACTATAAACAAGTCCAAGGCTTGAAAGGGCTTCCAAACGTAGTTGTGTCCTGAGTAGTGGCTCCAAAAGTTTAACAGTAAGTGCACAGATGTGGCTTAATGTGGTTTTTATTCTCATACGAGTTTTCATAAAAGGACCTGGTGGGAAGAAAAGCTAGAACATCACCTAACTCTTCAAAACCTTAGCTCTTACAGAAGTGCAAGGTGGGGTGATCCACCTGTCAGCTGCTTTCTTGGGAGCCACTGCTTCTGGCTGCCTGGAACAAGTCCCCCTGGTGGGCAGAAGCAGAGGAGGCAAGAGTCCCTGGATTCACCTTGGTGACAACCTGCCTTTTTCTCAACCAGCTGATGAACGCAGTGAACACACTGGACAGGGATGTGCTAAATCACTTACACGTGCAGCTCATGGAGCTGAAGAGCTGCAAGGGTTACAAGCAGTGTAACCCCCGGACTCGGAACATGGACCTGGGTGAGTAGCGCCCCGGCAGAGCCTGCAGAGAACAGGGTAGCCATAGGAAGGAGCTTACTTCAGAGGTCGGCAGGAGTTGGAGGATAATACAATTTAAGACAGGTCATCTGGAAACTTAAAGGCACCCAGAGGCAAGCAGTCAGCTGGCTTCCATAGAGAAGAGCAGCTAGAGCACTGGTAGCAAACCTATGGCATTGGTGCTGCAGTGGGCTGTTAGCACTGAAAGCTCTGTAAGGTTGGCCATCACTGAGCTAGATGATTTATATAGAAAACACAAAATACCTTCTCTGTTCACTCACTAGAAGTCAAAAGGATGAGCATACTCTGACCTGAAGCCTCTGGCTTGAATGGAGAGAAAATAAGATGATGTCATACAATGTAACCACAGTTTCCCTCAGATAGAGAAAAGGTCAGGGGCGGCCACTCTAGGAATCCTAATCACCTTTGAGCGGAGTCCTAGAGAGTAAGAAACAATCCACTGTTAAACCATGGAGGGCGGGTGTGCTAGAGATGTGATGGGACTAAAGCAGCCCAGTGTGGCCAGAGCCAAAGCAAGGGAAGGTGGTACAGAGTGACAGTGTGTCAGAAACCATCCTGTAAGGGCTTGATAGGCCACAGTAGAAAACTAATTCTACCCTAGGTGCTCTAGGAAGCCAATGGAACATTTAACCCCCTAAGCAGTGGAACAGCCTGTATTAAGTAGATGGTCAAACTGTATATGGGTTAATAGTGACAAGAGTTATCCAGGGAAGATGGTAGACTGGAGAGCCAGGTGGTGAAGCCCACAAGAACACAGTGAAGCGAGACAGCAGAGGTAACACAATTACAAGTCACCTTCAGCTCCTGGAGTTCATGTGGAACAAGAGCAAAATCAGCAGTTCTAAGTTCAAGACGCTGACTCTTTTATCTTTTTCTTAAAAAACAGAAAACCTAGCCAGGTGTGGTGGTGCACACCTATAATCTCAGCACTCAGGAGGCTGAGACAGGAGAATCACCACAAGTTTGAGGCCAGACTTGGCTATGCAGTGATTGTAAGACTTACCTGAAGCACTGCCCCCCCCAAAAAAAACTCCAAAGATGGAATCCATTCACTTACTAGTCAAAATGAAACACTGATTAACCTACAACCTTATGGTACTTAAAAGCCCATGGGAAGTTTTTTTACCTCTGTCAAGTATGACGCCTAGAGTTGCTGTCAGAAAAGTGGCTAAGCAGCTGAAGAGGAAGAATCAAGTTGCCAGAGTCGGCTCTGGTTACAGAAAGGGGAGCAGTTTGCAGCAGCTGTGGCACTCACACTGCCTGCCCTAGCAGCAGTGCACAATCACTTGTAACCTCTGTGTGTCAGGCACCATGCTAAGCATTTTATATGCATTCACAGGTAATTCTCAGGACAACCTTCTAGAGTACATGAGGGAACTAATGGCTGACTCCTGGCGCTATGCACCTATCATTTTGTTGTATCATTGGGACACCTTTCCTGGGACCCTAGGTGTCAGTCCACAATAGCACAAGCATTTTCCTCCCCCACCATGACTAAGGACAGTGCTGAATGAAAGCATCAGCATCCTACAACACATATGGTTTAAAAAAAAAAAACAAGCAATCAGATATGGGGACACCAGCTGGCTGGCAATCTATTGGACTACCTAGACCTAAGTTCATCTCTTCATTTGGTCCGTTCTAGGGCTGGGGCTATACCTCAGCAGTACAAGTGCGTGCCTGCCTGGCAAGCACAAAGTTCAATTTCTGGTACCAAAACCGAAAAACATTTGGTCGGTTCATCTAAGAAACACTATTGGCATCTTGGTATAGTAAAAAAGCCCAAGGCTGTTTTCTCCAAGTTTGTTACTTGTGCCATTTTTGCCATAAAAATGTCTGTTTCTGTTTTGTTCATTTCTCCCTCGTTTAGGACTTAAAGATGGAGGAAGCTATGAGCAATACAGGTATCCCCTTTTATTTCTAAACCCTGAAGTTCCCACATCTTGACCTGACCTTCAGTTTGTGAGGTTTCACCTTTTAGGTTGAG
Source organism: Dinomys branickii (assembly GCA_004027595.1). NCBI lineage: Eukaryota > Metazoa > Chordata > Mammalia > Rodentia > Dinomyidae > Dinomys > Dinomys branickii. Next base: position 202,830 of record PVLD010001383.1, read on the forward strand.
AAACTGCAGTTTCTCAGTCTGCCTGGGGCCTGATCTCCCGACAGGGATAGGGGTCCTTCTCTGTATAGTTCTCTGGGAGTTCTTTGGGAATGACTTTCCTTCTTGGTGATGGTTAACATTCATTCTCCTTTTGACACTTGAAAACGTAGGCAGTTTCAGCGTCGAAAGTGGCCAGAAATGAAGAGACCATCTTCCAAATCACTGTGAGTTGAGGAACCAATTTACAAATACAGATCTGGTTCTGACTTGCTTCTTTTTGCCAAGGCTATTCTGTGTGCATGCCATTTCCTGATACCGTCACTGTTCCTGTGAGGAGAGGGCTAACCGTAATGAGATTAATGCCATGTCCAGAACAGTTGTCCTCCAGGTCATCTCCTGTGCTTAGTAAACTTGAGCTATGACTTCTAATTGCCTGACATCTTGAAGGCCGTGTCTGCCAAAGCACTAACTGATGGCTATCAGTAATAGGGTGACCTCATTAAGTGCCGTCCAAAAACCCTATCTTATCACATGTCACTCCAGTGTGAAGAGGAGATGGCAGGGGTGCACCTCCTTAAAGGAAATCCAGAATTGCAGATTACTGGTGTGAGAATTCATTTTTAACAATGGCAACCAATTTGACATTAACTTACATGTGGGCAGACTAACCCCCTTACTGACCTGCCATTTGCAATCCCAGTCTACTTGTTTGGTGGCCTGTTCTTTATTGCTGAGGAATGAAGCAGTTCTTTGGTGCTTCCCGAGTTTACACCTCACATTCTCCTCAGCCACTCTTCTACCCCAACCCTTAAATGCCACCTTTGCCAGCCTCTGTGCAAGTGAGCAATTACAGACAATGGGGTAGGGTGCTAGGGGTGACCTAGAAATGCTTGTTTCTGCAGCCACACACTTGAAGCAAAGCTTACTCAGCTGCAGGACTGATTTAAAAGACCTAAACAAGATGACAATCAAAGGCTGAGAGGAGTTTGTTTTATTCCACAGGGGACAACTGTGGGAAGGCTGGGAAGGTTAAGGAGCAATAGGGATGGACCTCCGAAATCCGAGGCTTCACCTGACTAACAGGCCATGAAGAACCAGCCACATCTGATTCCTGATTGACCTGAGATTCAGACTGGGAGGTCTGAGAGAGAGAAGTGCTTTCACTCAACATGGGCGTGTTCTGGAGGACAACAATCAGAAGCAGAGAACTTCAGAAAGTCCATTTTGCCCCTGCTTTGCTTTGCCTCACCAGTTGCGCAAAATGCATTTTCATATCAAAACGTCACCACTAACCATCTCTGAGATTCTCACAAAGAAAAAAAGGCAGATTTTCATGAAAACTTCTCCCAGAGGTGAAAGGTGAACTTTTTTAAATCATAGAAAACAAGCCTGTTTTAAATCCTCTTATTCTTTTCATTCATCACAAAACAGCAGGACGGACAACGTGTAGATGCTGAAAACTGCACAGTTTAACAGTGAGTCAATAGCACAAAAAGTGACATTTACCTAGCACTATAACCCTCTGAAGAAACTGCCTTCCCTGTATATACAATGTGACTATTTACATGTAACCAACATGGGACTTTTTAGGGGAATAATCCCAACTTTTTAAGAGTGGTGGTGTCAATAAACGCTCTGTGGCCAGTGTAAAAGAAAATCCCATGCAGTTGTGAACATTTCTGTTCCTGCCCAAATACCATTTTGCCCAGTATTCATTCATTAGCCATTCCAGAACTGTTATTTTTATGGTAATGAAAAGAAATGAAACTGGTGTTATGTCCCAAGTTTGTAAAGAAATTGTATAGTTCAAGCATTGTGTTCAAAACCCTGACCAATTACTATGGAGAAATCTAAAATGCCACCCTTAGGCAGTCGACCCCCCAGCCCCTTTTCAACAGCACTCAAGATGCCAACAGTCAATGCCTTTCTGGAAGCACCTACCTTAAATTTGAAAGATTTTTTTTTAAGGGGGCAACAAATAGTTATAAATTAATGACTAAAATTTACAATAAGGGGGTCTCACCTGTGTTGAGTTTCACACTTAAAAAGTTAACAGAGAAGCAGTTCGTCTTACTATCTTTCTCTAGGTACTTCAAACCCGGTCCAGGCGGGAAGTAGGGGGAACCTGGCCATCAGCAGTCCAGCTCATTTATCCTATGACAGATGTAAATAGTTCCACAACTGTCAATACCACAAATAAAAACAGGCTGTGGTTTTTGGGGGGTTTTTGTTTGTTTTTGGCCAAGGAACCTGTACCTAAGAGAAACTGGAGCTGTTATTTGAAATAAGCTTTAACTTTTTCTTTTGCCCTTAAACCAATCTGATTGGAGAGGAGGAGAAATCATGCTCATAACCGCTGATTTTAAATAGAAACGTTTATTTACAAGGACACCCAAAATGGTTAGCAAAGAAATCACAGCTCACCACCCCATCTCATGAGTCATCCCATGTGGTTTTAAATTCTTTGCAGTGTAAAAGAACAATCAGTTTTTAAAAATCAACAATGTAAGCTTGATTGAAACCACATCAACTCTTCATACTGTAAGTCAATTCCTGAGAATTGAAATATTGCTCTCAGAATGACATTTCCATCTTCTTCAAAATTCCATATATTGCAA
>PVLD010001384.1:0-150000 GCA_004027595.1 Dinomys branickii
GGATTGGGTCTTTGAATTTGGACAGGTACATGTTTTTTAATTCTTTGTATGTTCTAGATAGAAGACCTTTGTCTGAGGGACAGCCAGCTAGGATTTTTTCCCAATTTGTGGGTTTTCTTTTTACTTTGCTGGTGATTTCTTTAGATGTACAAAAACTTTTCAGTAGGATGAGGTCCCAATTATTGATTCTTTGAAGTGAAATAAATCAGCGGTACATGAGCAGGCAACGTATTGTGTCACTGGTGTAAGAACCTGAGGGTGGGAATATAAACTAAGAGACATGAAGGAAATCTGTTCAAAAGTAAAGAACAGATGGGACGAGGGAAAGGAGAAAAGAAAGAGGCAAAAATGTATGTATGTATATATGGACATACATATGTGCAGGAGGGCTAACATGGTTCTACTATTGTATTATGTCACTTAAGGGTAAGGAATAGTTGATGACTGGTTGTTTGATCAATCTTGTATGTCTATATGTGTTCTCCTGAGCATACACTTTGAAGATATCAATATGCAATGCAACAACTATTGTTGGTTTTCTGTTGCTTGGTCTATAATTCAATTCTGATTATACTGTTATTGTGCTACTTTGTGTCTCTTTGTTAATGCTTTCTGTGTTTATTTTTTCTGTTGTTGATGTAGTTCTTTTTCTTTCACAGTTTAAAAAAAAAGAAAAATTATATTAGAAAATATGTAAGTAAGTATATATGTATATGCAGCATATCTAACATAGTTGTACTACTGACTTAGGTCACTTTATAGTAAGGAATAGTTGATGATTAATTGTTTGATCAACTTTGCATGTCTATATCTTTGTTCCTGAATATACACTTCGAAGTTATCAATATGTAATGCAACAACCATTGTTGATTCCATGTCACCTTGTCTGTAACTCAGTTTTGATTGTACTATTCTTATGCTACTTTGTGTCTGTTTGTTAATATGTTTTTGTTCTTTTACTTTTAAAATAATAATAAAAAAATAAACTCAATCATTAAAATAAATAAATAAATAAATAGGGTATGATTTTTACATTCAATGATACCTTAATGTCTAATTTTCCTTGAATTTTACAAACATCCCAGTTTACAAATGCCCCTGAGCAGTGAAGCCTAGAGGAAAGATAAAAACTTGACCTACATTAAAGTCTCATCAGGTAGCAAATCTTTCAATGAAACCATGTCTAAGTCATCTCACAGGGCCGATCTCACTGTTGTGATCTTCCAATCCAATCATTTTAATAGTAAATTATAATATTTTTGTCATTTCAATATTTGTTTCATTCTAACAAGTGTAAATGCACCACACATTTTATTAGGCAATATTATTCTGCTGAAATGATGATGGAAATAATGTGGGGCTCACTGCCTGTCACGTACTCTGTGAGCCCTTATAATCAGAAGCTTTTGTTGTTGTTTGGCTTTGTTTTGTTTTTTTAGCAGAATTACTAGAACTCCTACTTCACAGGTGACACAAGAAAGCTCATGATAAAAAGATAACTCTGTGTCCACAAAACCAGGACTTTCAGGAGCCTAGAAAATCTTACTCTTTGTTTGCAAACTCTTGCCACCCTTATGTTATCCTGACTCTTGTAATAGTCGTTATTTGTTCTTTTTGTTATAAATCCACAATTATTTTGTTTTCTCATACGAAATATTTATGCTTAAAGCTGAAACTTCTGAATTTTCTTGGCTATTTATAGAAATCATTCCCTACACAGCAGATGTATATTTTTTTCTTAACCTTTCTTTTGTTCCCTGAAAATCAATGAGGAAAACAAACTTATTAATACGACTGTTGAAGAGAACTTCTGAAAGAAAAGACTTCATAATGTTTGCTCTAGCTTCGAGGGGCAACAGGATTAATTCAGTGTTCACAGTGAACATTCTTTTAAGAATGACTCTGATTGATTATTTTTGGGAGGGGGCTAGAAATCAAACTCAGAGCCTTGAGCTTGCCAGGCAGGCACTTGTGCCACTGAGCTATATCCCCAGCCCCTCTGATTGATTGTCAATCTCTATTTTCCTATTCACTAGAGATTACTGGAGATGGGTCTTAATTCTAAGAAATTTAAACTTCTGGGAATATAAGGCTTCTTGTGCCAAGAGCTGCAGCAAAACCTTTCCTTTAATATATGACATTTTATGCTCTTCTAAATGTATTCTAATGCATGGTCACGCTGCAAAATGACTGTCATTAGTGCTGGCACAGGCCAGGGCTGTGGGAAGACCATGACTAATGCAGGGCTATCAGCACTGTCGGCGCAAGGTGTATTCTCGTAATTTCTCAAACTGACCATGGAACCGATTTCCACTGATCCTTAAGTCATAAAACTTTACAATTACCCTGAGTTCATTAATAATGTATTACAGTCCTCATTCTCAATCAGAGTTTAATCAGACCAGCGTCTCACAGGAAGGCTGACGAGTAAGCCACAAAATTATCCATATAAATGTCAAGATTTATTTTCCTGATGTAAATGATCTAACCTAGTCAACCGCAGTTAATAATAAAATCACTCTTTCTGAGATAACCGTTCACCAATTGTCATACAAGTTTAGCCTTCTATCGCTACCGAATAAAGTTAGAGCTTATGCCTATGGTCTCCATAAATAAACTAAGAAAAGGAGTCATGTTCATTTTATATGAAAATATGAAATTATGTATACACATGGTGTTACTTATCATTTTCTTGTACTATACAAAACAAAGTGGTTCAAATTGTTGCATGCCAATGGCACAAATATTTTAAAAATATATTAATAAAGTAATTTTAGTTTCAAATGCATCTGGTTATTGTCTGAACTGAAATACGAAGATGTTGCTACTTTAAGTGAAAATAAATCTTGAAACACTTCAAAATAAGCAGAAAATTGTCTTAAGATGCTCTTTAAAATGATTGCTGCTCTAGAAAATATAGTCTCACTTCTACATTGCATTTTGCATATATTAGTGCTTATGTGTTTGAGTAATGATATATTTAAGTATCTATAATACAGGTGTACATAGGTATATGTCCACACATATATAATATACATATACATATATAATATATGTAATGAAGTTTCGGGGTTCTTGAAGCTGTGTTATTGTTCTTTTAGTGTATACATAGTCTTTCATCTATTTTGTGTATTTATTTTTTCAGATGAGTTGTGCATGCTATATTGCCAGGGTGAATTCAAACTGGACTCAAGTGTTCCTCCCACCACACACCAGAACTTACAGGGCAGATCAGGGTTGACCCGCAAACCTCCTGTGCTGTGTGGGGAGGTGCTTTGGGAAGATGAGTGGCTCGGGGTGCAGTGGGAAGAGGCGGTCCTGAGAACCTATCTACGAGGGTGCAAGGCCCCTCCTCCCACCCCCTCTCTCCTCACTTGGCTTTTCTCCATCCGGGTCCTTCACCATGTCCTTTCCGGGCTGGAGCCTCTCAGTCATGGACAGGAAAAGTGAGCCAGAATAAAGCTCTCCTCCTTCATGCGGTGGGTATTGGGCATTTTGTCCCAGCAATGAAAATGTGCCTAAGCCACCACCATACCTGGCCATTTAGTTCTTCTTGAGGTAAAATTTCTAATGCACTCTCATTTAAAAACACACAACATATGCACATTCTGACATTTTTAGAAAAGTAACACATTAAACAACTAATGACACAAACATTTATCAATTTAAGAAGTGCACACAAGCGAGAAATTTATTTGCTTTGAGGAGACTGAGGGAGGTAAATAGATAAATAGGCAAAAGATAAACAAACGCAGATGAAATTTCAGAAACAGGATTTTGATAGGAGAAATACTAGACTATCTTCAAAAGTGCTAATGAGAATGTTTCTCCTGCCAATTTTTATATGCCATCTGTTTTAATAAACACACATTGTTCAAAGTAGTTTACCCTCTGGGTAGACACAAAGATTCTGACACTATGCTGGTAGCTGCATTAAGGCAGCCCAGAGGATACTCTCAGACCCACCAGGCTTTCTGCGGGTATGTGGACTTCTTCCACAGCTGCAGACAAATATTCAATACTTTATAATTCATTCCATCATCTAGGTAAATGCAAATCAGTATGACTAGAACAAAAATCTAAACAAAAAATTGTATTTAGTTTTCTTTTAATTGATTTATTCCATCTTGGCTGGATAACTCCAAACTGACATTTCCTCTAGTTAAACTGATAGCACAAAATTCTTCAGTGAGCTCAATACTACAAATCTGTAGGACTGTGTGGAAGTTGTGATGCATTTGGAAGCATTTTAACAAGTTTCTTTTCTCCTTCCTTCCTTCCTTCCTTCCTTCCTTCCTTCCTTCCTTCCTTCCTTCCTTCCTTCCTTCCTTCCTTTCTTTCTTTCTTTCTTTCTTTCTTTCTTTCTTTCTTTCTTTCTTTCTTTCTCTTTCTTGTTTTTCCGAGACATGGTCTTGATATATAGTTCAGGCTGGCCTTGAGCTCACTTTGTAGCCCAGGCTGGCCTCAAACTCACAGTGATCTTTCTGCCTCAGCCTCCTGAGTGTTGGGCTTACAGGGCTGCGCTATCCCCACCTGGCAACAAGTTTCATTTGATATTTTGTTTCCTAGATGTAGTAACTTCTATTCAATTATACCATAAGAACAGACTAAATACAGTAAGTATCTGACACCACATTTTTTGAAAACTAATACTTAGCACTCTTTTAATCATTGATTTTCTTTATTTTTGCAAGCTAAGACTACTTTGGTTAATTTTACCAATTTTCTTTTCCTCTGTGGACTCAAACTTCTTCACTGAGATACATTTACACATATGCACAAAGCTATTCCTTTATGTCAGCTTTATTGCTAATACTTTTTAGCAATTTCAAGTGAATTTCCATGGTATAAATTTTAAGGAAATTTCCGTAGTATAAAAATACCTTTGCCTCTTTGTATAATACGTGCTAGCACATTTGAGATTCCCTCTATTTATCTGATGCTTGTGACTTGACAATCACCTTGCTAAAGTCATATATTGTCTTAAGCCACCAGCTAAAAGATACTGTATCCCCCAAGTGAACATTAATGTTGTGTTCTTTTTATAAACATGTACTTACTATTTTATTTTTGTTGTTCTGCTTTATAATAAAAAACACTAATCAGCAGGATATTGTTATTTTGGATCTTGGTTCATCTTTGATGAATATCAGTGAAAATCGTATATTTAATCCAGGGTTTACCCCAAGTGGCTTGAACTCGGCGTGGAAGCAAGTGAAATGGTTATTCTCTTGGGGGCCCACCTTCTTCCTTAGAATTGCTCAGAAGAATAACACAGCATGGTAAGGTTAAGCCCCTTGGTTAATAATTTAAAATAAACTTATATAAAACGATACAAATTCTGACCTCGAGTTCTGCGTACATGTTCAGAGGAAATCAGCAGCGATTGTTTTAGGAAAGTTGGCCTTGGAATCTACCCAACCTGCCTTCCCTCAGCTCACCAGTGCAAGTATGTGCCTGTTTCCCAAACCACAGGTGCTGATCCAGGAAAGCAAAATCCGCAGTGCCATTTAATTGATGTCACTTTTTCAATTAAGAAAGAAAGCATTAGGTTTTATTTGTAGCATGTTCCACAAGAGTCTCACATGGTGTTGCTACACTCAAAAGTGGATCAGTCCATTGAGAAATTCGAAGCTGGAGGCGCTCTTAGGAAGTAGGACCTGCTTGGACGTGAGTCAGTGAGGGGGTGTGACTTCGCCGGTGTGTGCCTCACTCTGAGTCTGGCTTGCTCTTTCTGTTACGAACCACCCCGGAGGTGAACAACTTTCTTGCTCTATGGCCCTCTGCCATGATGTTTGTGTTTTGGATACAGCCACCCTTGAGGCTTAACATCTGAAACCATAAGCTAAAATATGCCAGTCTTCCCTGAAGTTCCAGATGTACTAGTGGGTGTGTGACCCAGCAATGAGAAAGATGACTGAAACAGCTAAAAAACATTTGGCCAAAATATTTCCTTTAAAGTTGTATGGTCTAATTTTCTAATATGCACCTTTAAATACAACATCTATTCCTTTGCTTAGAGCCAGTGTGCAGAGTGTTTTTCTTATCTTAGCCTCATATGAATGTCCAATGCTCTTCCTAATTGAAATGTCATTGTTGGGAAATCATAGTATAGATCCACTCACCCCCTACAATCATGTATAATTTAAAGAGAAAACTTTCTGCTTCTGAGTCAGATTTCCATGATACTGAACTCAAGTAAATTTCTGTGTCAAAAGGCCTGTGAAAGTCTAAAAAGAATTTTTCAAGTCAGTGTTTTAGAAGAAACAGTCATAGCCTGTAACAACAACAACAAAACAAAACAAAACAAAACAAAACAAAAACTGAGGATACCGAGTCAAACAAGAAGGCTGCCGTGGCACAGACAGAATTTTGGAAGACTAAGAGTGAGTACTGCCTGGTCAGGGAAAGTCTGATTATGGTAACTGCCAGGCGATATTCCTTGGGCATCACGGCATGCAATGTTTCTCCCTATAATCCCTGTTAGGATTCTGAAAATGTTGAAATTAAATTTTCTATAAGGTAATTGATAGTCTAGGAATACTGATCATTTGATCTCTCAATTTGTGGACACAAGACTGTGATAAATAAACACTAGAGTGAAGAGTGAAGCCTGAAGTTATGACAAAGCCTAAGAGTACAAGCAAGAGGTGTCCTGCTCATGTCTAATGGTTTATTGAAAGGAGCAGGTAATGCTTTATTTTGTTGACTGATTTTGCATGCTTATGTCTGATACTATGAACAACTAATTTGAAGACAACAACATGTACTATAACAACCACTGTTAGTTCCTATCATTTTTTTCTGAAACTCTGTATCATATTATTTTCTTGCTTTGTTTTGTTATTGTCAAGGTTGTTGGCATTTTGCTACAGTTCTTTTTAAAATTCTCTTTAAAGCAAAACAAAGATATAAGCAAGAGGTACTAGAAAGAAAACCAAGTCAGAAATCAAAAACTGATACATGCTTCTGTTATTGAGGCTTAACCAAAGCGTTTACTATAATCACAACATTCAGTCACAGGATGTGTTAGCAAGTCAAAGTGTTTGTGACTGACCTCATATGAGGATATTTTATATATATATATATATATATATATATATACACACACACACACACACACACACACACACATAACTGCGTTGCTCTCATCTGTTTCCTTTTGTTTTTGCCCACTAATTTTTTAATCCCCTTTCAGTGAAAGAATACAAACTTTCATTAACTTCTCTGCAGGAGATATGCAACCATAACTATGTTTTAAATTAGCCAGAACAGATTCATCTCTTTTCATGTGATCATGAAGAGTTTGCTTGATAAATGAATTAATTCCAGTTCCCAACTTCTAAAAGGAAAGAAAGTCAACGAGGGTAACCAAACAATGCCCAGTAAAATTAGAAGCAATAATTTCATTCCTTTCATCAAAATTATTCAATAACTTTTATTTCTCACAGAGTGTAATTTAAATATTTTAATTCACAATGTAAGTCCCTTTACGGTGTCTCCATTGGCTCCTTTCTTTGTGAGCCTGGTTTTCATGGAACACTTGGTAGAGTCAAAAGGAGCTACTTCATTTACCATTGTTTAGTATCTGCTTTGTTCACTATTTTCATTGTTCTTCTTTCCTCCCGCTTCTTTCTCCAATTTGACGCTTTCATATACATTTTCCTGTCAAGGGCCAACTCAAATATTCCTGCATCCTAGAGATCTGTTACTCCGTATGCCTCAAATTAAACAAAAACCCTCCTCTGCCTGCAAACCCAACTTCTGTATGTTTTCTGGATCAAATGTCTTTATATGTATCTCCTTCGTTTTTATTTCTTCATATTCTCCTCTTCTATTGTCTAATTGTTTTGAAAGTTTTCTGTTGTATTGTTTTGAAAGTTTTGTGTGAATGATCCAGCATTAACAAGAGTAAGAGGAAGACCACAGCTTCCCTTGATATCTGAGTCACAGATAACTACATATGGTTTTTCAAGTTGTGCTACTCTTGTGTACATTTGGTCTGCAGTTTAATTTTATTTTCTGTTTTTCTTTTCTTGTTTTATGCGCACCATATATCACACAAAGAAGCAAATGCAAAACAGAAAATACATGCAGGAATGAAATGAGCATGGAAGCTGATTTCATTTTCAAAACTTGAAAAGTAAGTTCTGAAAGAGGCATGGTAGGGACTGAAAGATTTTAAGACTAGTGAATACAGAATTGATTTTGAAAGGGTAACGAAAATGTGAAACGATTTGGAGTATAACTCATGACAATGGAATTCAGTTCAAGGTACAGAGCTAAATAAATTATAAGTAGTGTGACTAGTGAAATTGTTTTACAATTCCTGCTTGATAAATTTTAACTACATGCACATCAATATAAATGTATATTTGCAGGTAATGTTTTCATCTACTATCAGGATTTCTACAGGAGGATAGTGAAAGGTGTATGTGCCACAGTCATTAAAGTCTTCACCCATTGCTCTCTCATGCTAGATCTGTATCCCACTGGGAGTGATACCGTATTTTTCCTTTATCTTTACTGTAGATCATTTTGAAAATAGCTATGTTTGTTGACTTTAATTGTATTCACATCTATGGACTTTGTAGTTAACTTGAATGTGGCTTCTTTTCCACATTATGGATTGTTACTCTCTTATAGGTTATTGATCTCATCATTATTGCCTAATACAACAGGAATTTCATAAGTTTTTTCTTAGCTTATTTCTATCCTTCAAAATTATGAGTCTGTTTTTGAATCATTTCCTTATGCTGCCTTTGTCCAGTCACATCCCCACGCGTATTATCACACTGGCTTCTTCCTAAGTACACATGCTGGTTTTCACTTTTTGCATCTCCCCTCCATTGTAAGTGTTAGGCCCAGCTGAGAGCAATCAGCAATCAGTACTCAAGACAGTGGAATGAAGGAGTGGCTGCGTTCGGCCCCGGAGAGGTCAGAGGCATGGTCTAACGCCCCCACGGACCCCTAGTGTTCTCTTCATTTGTGGATATAATAACTGAGTCCTCCTCAGTTTCTGTGATTTAATGGTTCATTCATCTTTGACTTATAACCTCCCATAAGCCTGTTGCAGCCAAAAATACTCTGAGGTCTTTGTGCATCAGCATGAGGCCAAATTGATTTTAATATTACCTAAAGTGGATAGTAGAGGACTTTACAAATAAGAAATATAGATAAAACCATTAAACATGAATGAAAGTGGAAAAAAAAGAAAAAGGACATGACATGGTGTGTATCATATTTCCAAATCACTTGAAAGGCTTTAGAGTAGATAGATCAAAGGCTTGAAGCTGTTCTTCCAAAGATCTAGCTATTTTATTTATAATTAAGTCTTGAGTAATTAACTTCATATCTCCATAATATTTTACTTTCAGGTCTGTGAATCAGGGGAAATAATGTTAGAACCCTAAATTACATAAAATGCTCAATAGATACAAAGCAAAGTAATGGACTCATATGCAGCAAATAATTAGTGACATCAACTTATTTTAATATTGTTATGAAGACCATCGTGATTTTACTAATTTATGTTCAATGTTCTTCATCTATCTCTTGCCTTAACATTAACTGTGTATGATCAAATGTATTTTTAGGTGCGTGAATTGGGGTAAATAATGTTAGAACCATAAGTTACATAAAATACTCAGAAAGTGCAAAGCAAAGAAATGCACTAGGACTCAGAAAATATTTAGTGATATTAACATTTAAATATTATTATCCAAACCTTCATGGAATTGTTAATTTATGTTAAATACCCTGTACCTGTCTTCTGCCTAAATATTAACTGCATGGGATCAAACGCATTTCTAGGCTATAAGAAAAAACACTTTTATAATAATTTCTTATCTATTCAGATTTGAACAGCTGAAATCCAAAAATTTAATTATCACTCCATATTGTTCCAATGAAACTACTTAATAATGAAATAAGTTAAATAATTCAAGCACATATTTTACTGATTAATAGTGAACACAGGGAAAATGAAGCTGAAGTGTCATTAAGGGCTCAATTTCATAGTTTATTTTTAGAATTTTCTTCTTAAATTTATTTTAAGTGATCCATAAAAAATACTAAAATTGTACTTCATAAACATTATCATGTAATGTTTCAATACATGTATAAATTCTGTAATATTTAAACAAGCTTAAACATTTATTTCTACAAATCCTGTACTTTTCATCTCTTTGCAATGAAAAATTCCAAAATCCTTTCTAGCTTTTAAAATTATAAAGTGCACTATTGTGATCTATCCACACTGCACAATGCAATAGGCAACCAGAATTTTTTGCTCCTCTTTTTTCTAAAACTTAATGCATTGGTCAACCTTTGTGCAACTTTTCCTTGCTCATTCTGGCTTCTGGTAAACCCCATGCTGCCCTTAACTTCCTCAAAAGCAGCTCCTGACTATCCACATGCACTACTTGTCTGTGTACATCTGGCTTTTTATTCACCTGCTTCTGTCAATTTGTTTAGGTTGGTACATATTTTGATATAAGAAATTACATTTATTTGGCTGCTGTTTCTTTGAAGTTTGCTGTGGATTATCTGTTCTAACCTGTATACACAGATGCATAGTACAACAAAAATACAATTACCAAGAAAGAAATGTTATAATTTATTTTGTAATACAGTGTGCCAATTCTAGAAAGAAAGTGTAAAATGAATAAAAGCAAATTTAACTTTTTCTCAAAGCAATGTAAAGTTGGTAGTATTGAGCAAGTTGGAAAGATTCACAACTTTCAGAGAAAATTTCCAATAGTCCAGTGCTAAGATTTCTAGAATGTTAGTATTGTCTTGCTTTATTTTGCAAACATTTCTAACATGATTTGCTGTGCCATAAAGTATGAACCTCTGATATTCTTAGCATTTATATATGTCAAAATGTAATATTATTTAACATGAATTCTCAGCAGAGTACATAACTATGCAATTACAAGTGTAAGAATCATGGAAAGCACTATTAATAGTATCACAATCACTTTACTACCAGTTTACTTTTTACTTTACAAAGTTCTATACATGTCACTTTATAATTTAGATGCTAAGTAATTGTCTTTTGAAATGCTCCTAGACACACATCTTTAGTTGAAATGGTATCACACATAGTCATCAGTCTGTGTGTTTTTTGTTATAAAGACAAGAATATATGTAATAATTCTTCTGAATGAAATTACCATTAATGGTACACAAAAAGTCCAACATAATATTTTATTACTATGTATACTATCTAAGGAGAGATTTGCAAATATTTAGAGAAGGACATGTGTAACTAGATGAATAATTAATAGAAGCATGAAAAATCTCTGCGGCTTAAATCAGAATCATGTAACTGCCTTTTGGTAAAATATGACAGTTTCTGGCAATTTAAAGCAAGATAGCTAATGTATTGTAAAATTTAGAAGAAATAGACACATTGCTGCAAATACACGACTTGCAAATTTGAACTATGAGGACATGAAAACCTGAGTAGACCAAAAAAATGTAAGAGCCTAATGACTACTAAAAGTCTCCAAACAATAAAAAGCTCAGCTATGGTGGCATTACTGCTGAACCGTGTCAAGTGTTTTAAGAAAAAATAATTCCAGTCATACACACACACACACACACACAAAGCTAAAGGCAGCATTTCATTTTAAAATATTCTCTAAGCCTACAGTGCCATAGTAACCAAAATCCTATTGCATTGATATAAAAACAGACACATAGAAAAAGGAAACAGAATATACATCCCACGAATAAATGCACATATCTCCAATGAATTGATTCTTTCAAAGGCACCAAAAATATACTTTGGAGAAAGAAAAATCATTTCTCATCAGTAAATGGTGCCTCAATAACCAAATATTATACGTATACAATTGAAACTAGACCTTTGTTACTCGCCCTATAGAAAAATAATCCATGAAAAATTAATCAACAAACTAAATAAAAGATCTAAAAATGTGAAACTAGAGAACATATTTACCAATGACTCATCTGAGAGAGAGTGACAGAGTATTTATCTGTAGGAGGTCAGATAAGGAGGAGCGAGGCCTAATTGACCTTCTCTGCGAGCATAAAGGAGAGGAACAGAAAGCTGCGCCCCTTTGGCAGCACGCAGGCATGCCAGCACCGTGCAAGTGGAAGAGTCAGCGCAGCTGAGCGCTGGGCGTTTGCCTGGCCATGTACTACAGGAGGCAGGTGAATCTCTGCTCTCTAATTGATTGCTCCTATATCTAAGTGAAGAAAACGGAGGTGAGCCACATGCTCAGGGCTCTTTGTCCCACTAGAGGCCAGAGGTCCTCCCACCTCACAGTTATCCCTGTGTCTTGTCTCTCTTCATCCCCTCCGTGTAGGCATTTCTAGTAGACTGTTTTGCTACATTTATCTACACTATGTAAGGAACTCAGGAAAACTAACAATAAAAAGTCATTTTACAAAGTACAGAAATGTCCAAAAATATACAGAAAAAAGGAAAACCCAGCTCAATATAATTAGCTGTCAGGGAAATGCAAATTACAAGTACAATTAGCTACCATCACACTCCAGTTAGAATGGTAATTATACAAACAAACAAAGAATAACCGAACAAAGAATGCTGGCCATAAAGACATAAAAAGAAATTCTTATAACATGTTCCTAAAATGTAAGTGATTACTGCCAATATGGAGAATAATATGGCATTTCCTCAGATAGCTCACAGTAAATCTACGTATTAAGCAGCCTGTATATATACCCAAAATAAAAGAAATCAGAATAATGAAGAAATATCAGCACATTCATGCTCTTTTGCAGCTCTATTCATGATATCTAAGATATACAAAGAACCAAAATGTCTGCCCACGGATGAATAATAAGGAAAATGTGCTTCTCTTTCCTACCTATCTTAATCACACATGGTCCCAAGAACTCAAAATTATTTAACTTAAAAGCATTTTGTACATAAACATCAACACTTGACTTAGTCTCCCAAACCACATGTATTAAAACTTTACTGGTTGTGGATTAGATTTCTCCATTTTTAAGATGCCCTCAATGGGACCCTCACACTCATTCCTTAGAAAGAGCTGTGTTTCACTCTTAGCTAGGCACTGTGTCAGCATGTTTCACGTCCATAGTTGATCTCTAACTTTCATAGACAACCCAAAGTATTCCTCCTTTTTGTATTGGCTCAAGGTTCCAACTTTTGTCTCAACTAACCCGGAATACTGACAAAACTGAAATAGTCATGGGAGAAGATTAGAACGAGGAAAAAAGTGGGAGACTCTTGCTACAGCTCTTCAAGTCTGCACAAGATGAAGAGAAGGCAATAACCTAATACTTCTCCCCAGGGACAATGAGAAAGAGATGATGCCTAAACTCTCCACTCATTTACAGTGGTGATCACAGGACTAATTTCTCACTTGCTTCCCTCAGATTTCTGAGAGAACTGGAATAAATCCTTCAGAACAGCTAAGAAAAAAATGGAAGAAAATAGGAGGTTTGCTGTTTAAGAATATGAACTCAGAATAATTTGTACAGTATTCTCCTGTTGAAGGCAAAGAAAAAAGACGGGGAAAAGAATTTCCCACATACAGAGTCACTATTGAAAAACCCTGAGCATCATGAAAATACAGAGGGGGATGCCACAGTCAAAAACCACAAACCAAATCTCCAATTACTATCATGAAAGAATGAGTAATTCTATGAAAAATAATTAAAAACAAAATTTTAAAAACAAATATTTTAAATGTTCAGTGAGAAGACAATATAGACAGTGGGATCATGAAAAGTTTACATGCACAAAATAGAAATATCTATGAAGAGACACAAACTATGAAAGAATCCAGAAATTCTGAGACTGAATAATCAAAATATTGAAATGAAATATTCACTTGATGGAGTCAATGACAAACAAAATCCATCAAGAAAAACAGAGAATGATCAAACTATAAGACAAGTCATTCAGAATTTTTGGTAGAGTCAGTGTGATGGTTTGTGTCTGAGGATCCCCCCACCCCCAAAGCCTCAGGTAGCCATGGGGTTCAGGCTTTGCACTGGTGGCTGAATGGAGAGATTGTAAATGATTCATGGACCAGTGCTGGGATGAAGGGCGTGAATGCTCCACCCAACCTAGGGAGGGCAGCCTGCATACAATACAAGGGACAGAAAGAGGCTTTTCTTGCTCTCTTATTGCCTTTTCTGCCTTCCACTGCCTTGAACTGTTGCACCTGTGCAAGGTGCCATCCTGCCTTGGAGCCAGGTGATTATGGAATGACACCTCTAAAAGTTATAAGCCAAATAAACCTGGCCCCCTTTAATTATTCGTGGCAGGTATTTTGTCTCAACAAGGAGAAGGTAAATAAGACAGCCAAAAAAGAAAAGGAAGTGAAAAGACTGAAAAAGATTTTCTGTTGGATAGAGTACTGTTTGATAGCATATTACCAGATAAGTTTTTAGAAAATTGGAATCAGTTCTCTCAAATCCTACTTTTCCAAAGTTTACGAATCATATAAATTCTGTTGTCATTTCAGCAATGGTTCAGTATTTTCCCAAAAGTTTTCATTTCAAAGAATCAGTTTCTTTGCTGATCTGTAAGAGACAGTTGGTTAGTTTTATTTTGTGATTGCAGCGATTGAGTGACATCGTCAGGGTTTACCTCTAACTGTAGTTCTTTTGTCATTTCTATTACGTCTGTGGTATCGGTGAAGCATTGAAAAACTCCAAGTCATCTCTGAGGATCTGAACCCTCTGCTTCCATGCTCCAGTTAATACTGATATTTTATCTCTTCTCATGCATTACAATATTAATGGCATCTAGAATGACGAGTCATTTTTGAAGGTTTCCCATTGACTTGGTACATGTCCACACAGGAACCACCATGTATGGCAGCTGCATATGCAACATATTTATTAATTAACTATAGGAGAAAGTTGAAACTGCTCCTTGCTCAGAATAGAACGTTACTGTCATTCTACACCTCCATCAAAAAATGTTAGCAATTATTTTCACTGTAAATGAATATTGGGAGTATCTCTTGAGTGAAATTTTATTTATACTAAACACTAGTTCTCAATAGCGTGTTTAAAATATTCAGTAATCCATATCATAAACAAATACACTGTTATCCTGGCTCTGCTGTTTCAATTACTAAGCATAGTTCCTGCAGATTTAGTAGAATTCTTAAGGCCTCAAGAATTCCAGAGAAGTAAATACCGGCTTCCAAATAGTCTTTAGCTGCATCAGCTCCTAACAGGACAGTCAAACAGGGTATGGGGTTCAAAGCCAGGCATTAAGTACTCTTCTCAATCAAAGTTCTTGATGTAGTCTTTCCAATGTAAGTCTGTTTCTTCTACATTAAAAACCAGATGTTTTTCAAACTCATTTTGAAATGAGCGTATGTTTTCCACACTCATTACCTTACCTAGAGCTTCTGTGTATCTTACTGTAGACGCCCCTTCCACAGTTGCTGCAGCACCTTGCAACTAGAGGCTGTGCAGCAGATATTTAAGTAAGACGGACTCTTGTTCAACATGGAGGAAAGAAGTCCTGACATCAACATGAACACTCAGACATGGAGGACATTACTCTAAGTGAAATAAACCATACATAAAGGACCAATGCTTCTTAGTTTACTTTAGATAAACTAAGAAAAAATACAGAGTAGAATGTTGATTGCCAGATGCTGGAGAGAGGAGAAAATGGAGAGTTGTGGTTAAAAGGGATAACATTTCAGCTGGGCAAGATGAAGACCTTGTAAAGATTTGTGGCACAACACTGTTCCCATAATTATCAATATTCTATTGTGCAACTAAAACCTTATGAAAACTATGATCTAAGCTCATTTTTTTTTTTTTGCAAAATGAAGAGATAAGAAGAAAAGAAAGAGGAAGGAAGAAAGGAAGGAAGGAGGGATGGAAGGAAGGAGAAAGAAAGAAAAAAAGAAACAGCAAATGAAAGGGAAATAAAGAAAGGAAGAAAGATGACTCATCAATGCTGTTATGGTTTGTGCCTGAATGTCCCCCCAAAGCCACATGCAGTCATGGGGTGGGCTTCTAGAGTCTGTGATTGATCTGTAGTCCAATGCTGGGATTATGGGTGTGTTTGCTACACCCGCCCTGGGGCAAGCAGCCTGCACACAATGTAAGGGAGGAAAGAAGCTTGCTGTCTGCACTCTTCCCTTTTTGCTCTTGCTGTTTTGCTGTTTTCAGCCACCATAAAATGTTGCCCTCTGCTATGTGCCTCTTTGCTTTGGAGTCAGTTGACTGAAACTTTCACAACTTGTGAGCTAATTAAACTTTTCCTTTCTTAATTTTAGGTGTCAGGTATTTTGTTTCAGCAATGAGAGAAAAGTAACCAAGACAGAATTTGGGGTATTTCTGTGACTATACTTGAACATGTGGTTCAAAAGCCTTTGGAAATGGCTGGTAGGGAGAGTTTGGAAAGGTTTGGATGTGTCACGTGCAAGAGTAGAACTGGAACGCCTTATGCTGTTCTGTGTGGGAAATTCTCTTTGGAGCTCAAAAGACCAGAAGGCTGATAGAAGTCCTACTGGTAAAGACTGGGCTCTGGAAGTTTGTCTGGGAAGAAGGGCTGCTTTGGCTCTTGGACTCCAGATGGTGTATGTTATGACTTGGCAGAAAATTTGTCTGCATTTTGCTCATGCCCATGGACTGCCTGAGGTTAAGATTAAAGGTGTGGACGAATTAATTTGGCAGAAGAAATTTCAAGGCAGTTCAACGCTGAGGTGGTGGTGTGGCTATTGTTAGGGGCTTTTAGCTATATTTACTTCAAAAGAAAGATCCTACCAGGATGATGTAAAATGCTAGGGGTTTGGCCAAAAAGCAATCTCCAATAAAGTTATGGACTGCAATGATATAACTGAGATCTCTGTCACTGAAAAGAAACAGTAATAGATGGCCTGAGGGCATCACAAGAAGCAACAAGTCCCCACCCTTTGCAACCCCAAAACTGCAAAAGTGAAGGGCTGTGCTTGAAGGAGAAAGCCACAGAGTGCTGCGTTTGAGAATGGTGGTAGCCACACTTATGTTCCAGAATGGAGGTGGCAGGCACACACCAGTTTCCAGTATGGCAGCAGCGTAGAGAAACTGTTCCTCACAATCATGTTTAGAGTACCCCGTGATCCAGGCACTTGACCCCTACAGCCAAGAGAGAAGAAAGCCTAGCAATTGCTCCAGTTGGCAGCAAATCTTGGCCCACATGGATCTGCTTTTACATGAATGTAGAATATAAGGATTCTGAAGTTAAAAACGCTTCCACCCAGAGTTCAGAAGAAGGCTTGGGAGGCCAGGCACTGTGCCCCTGCGAGAGCAGTGTGTGAAGCTGTGAGAGTGAAGCCAAAGGGGCAGTTGAAACCACCAAAGTTTAAAGGAGCCAGGGGTGTGGATTGTCTAAGGAAAGCTCCAAGGGGTGGAGCAAAGCAGGCCTAAGAGAGAAGCCGTGGAGGCTACACCCACCACATTTGCCAGAGAGGCAGAACCACATGGAGCTTGCAATTTGCCACAGATTTCCTCTGATATTACAAGTGGAACTACAGGACCAATGTTTGCCCTGGTGGATTTTGGACTTGCTTTGATCCAATGCCTTATATCCCTGTTTGTACCTTTTGGAATGCTAGTGTTTACCTTGTGCCATTAAATGTTGGAAGTATTTAACTTTCATTTGTACAGGGGCTCACAGCTAAGAGTTTGCCTTAGAACTTTGAGGAGACTTGGGACTTGGACTTTTCAGTAGTGTACCTCATCCATAACCTTTTAGCGAAGCCTTGAAAGAGTTCCCTACAGTTAGTTTACTTATGCTTTGTCTTCCTATTTGTCTTTGTCAATGTACTGCATGTTATATTAAATATACTATATAGTATTTATATTTCTAATACTACATTTTAAGTTGTTGAGAGGGTTATATTTAAACATTTAAGAGTCTCGGAGTTACCTGAGTGAAATTTCAGACAGTTGATTTCCAAAACCCGTGTAAATCTAAGTATCGCTTGGTTTATATGAAAAAATAGAGGCATTGCTAATTATTTCTAGCATATAAGATGATAAAAATAGATTCTACATATAGTTCTGTGAATAGTGAAACAGAATTATTAGCAATGGGATTGTTCTTAGCAATACAACTTTATAAGTAAAGCACACTCTATGCTCAAAGTTAAATACCTCACTAATAAATTGTTTGAATAAAATTAATAAAATAGACAAAAGGACTAGACACAGATTTAAGTAGATAAATAAGTAGTTCCCACTGCAGGTAGTTTCTGTGGACTCATTCACAAGTTTGATGATAAATGGATCTAAATTTAGAAAATAAATTCTCTTTCTTGAATATTTTATTCATTGTGAATATTATAGAACCAAATGTGGAGGATATATTCTCATAAAAGTCCCCTCTTTATATAAAATCTATAGTTCTCAGTCTGTCACAAATACCTGAGCATGTATTGATAACGTAAAGTGTTTAACTTTATACAACTTAATTTCTTTAAAGGAACCATACTATGGTCAAACGAAATATGGTAAATGGACTTGGTCAAATTGATGTTTTCAGGAGAGATTGAGAATTTAACTTCATTTTAAAGACAGATGTAAGAACGTGTTCCGACATTTCAGTGTTGTCTCCGGGTATCAGTTTAACTAGAACGCAAGTGTTAGAATCGCCCATTTGAAGACTCTGCCTATCTCCGTATCTGTCTGTTTGAAATAATTAATTCCACATTCCCATGTTATGCGAGGTAATTCAAAAGGGCGAAAATTTGTAAGTTGTAGCTCTTTTCACTAATACAATTCTTGTTTCATTTTTACCATTTATAGAGTAAAGCCGAAGCTAAATCATTCATTGATTAATTTATTCCTCATGTAGTCATTTAACATCCAATACTTACTGCAGCCAGGCAAACATTATTTAGCTAGCCATACGCTAAGGGTGAACATATAAGCAAGATGGGCGTAATTGCTACATTCCCAAGATTTTAAATCTATTGTCAACTTAAAGTACTTTAAATGTGCTTTATCAAAATTTACAAAAAATCTACTTTTCAAAATCAATCTATTTGTATGAGTAAGGGAAAAAGTACCATCTACATCAAATAATCTATAATTTTCCAAATAATTTTTTTCTATAAAAAATAGTGTATTACTCAGCTACCCAATTTCTCAGTCATGATACTAGATATCCACACGTTAAATAAGAGGTTTAAATTATCTTATGGTGTCTGAGAATTCAGTCTATGGTTAAATTGTTCCAAGGCAGAAATACAGTAGAAGAGTGTGACAGACCAAAGCTGCTCAGCTCATGGTAGCTCAGTAATAGAGCAGGGGAACTGTCCCAGAAAGAAACAGATGACAGCCAAGACATGGACTCCAAGTTCATGCCTCCATGATGTCCCCCAGTATAGTGAAACTATGTTTCACTGATTCTCTTGGCACCTCACAAATCATTCAGGTTGACAATTAAGCTTGACTATCACATCCCATTGTTGGTTAATTGGACACCCAAACACATCTCTTTACATCCCCGAACTCAATAAAAATTTAATAATTCTTTCTAAAGACCCAGCTATCCCGTGTACATTATTATCCATTCTCCATAGTTTCAGCAGTTCTAATGTTGCTTGAAAGGCCAAATTAAAATCTCTTCTGAGACTAAAGGCAAATGCTTGCCTGTGAACTTCTGTGAAAAAAAAATTATATATCTGAAGGTAAACAAACACAGTCTAAACATTCTCATTCCAAAAAGTAGAAATAAGGGAATCAGAAAAAAAGTGAACCAAAAGCAAGACTAAAACTTCACAGGGCAAACATTAAGTCCTATAGTTTTGTGTCTGGCATTGAGACTACATGATGGTGAGAGATGAGTTCTAAAGAGTTTTGGTGGCTTCACCTCTATGGTCTTGCTTATTGCAGCCTACATGACCTCTCTTGGACAGGCTCCATTCTTAGCCTGTAGGTTTCCCTGGCACACATTCCACGTTTCTTGGATCCCTGGTTTCCTTGGGTCTCTACTGCATCTCTGGCTTCCTAACCATAGTTTTATGTGATCCCCCTCTTAGCAGCACATTGCCTAACCTTCCATATATTCTTCTCAAATCTAGGTGGAAGCATCTATGACCATACAACTCTTGCATTCTGATGCCTGAACAAACCATCATTTTATTGATGATGCCATAGTATTCTACCAGTGCCAGTGTGACCCCAGGGTTACTATGGAGCATAACAGCAACAACCTTTGAGTGGCAAGCTGGGTGAGCACAGTGAAATTATTATTATTATTATTATTTTGTTGTTGTTGTTGTTTTTGCGGTGCTGGGGATTGAACTCAGGACCCTGTGCTTGCTAGGCAAGCGCTTATTCCACTGAGCTATATCCCCAGCCCAGCACAGTGAAATTAATCTTGTGTAATCAACTTACTGATGGCTCTTCTTGAGAAAGGGTCCCAGAATCTATCTTCTGAAGTGAAAGGTTTACACTTTAGCACCTGAAAGGGTATGGTAGGTGACGTCATTCTGATTTCTGAGATGCTCTCAGGGGATCTTTTTCCTTATCCTTGTACAAAGAAATTTTATTCTTCTTAATGGCAATAATCTCCTAAGTAACCACACACTCTTTGCACATAAATTTACATATAGTTCAGGCCTTATAAGATTCTAGAGATTCTTGGGTTTGCATTTCCAAACATTTTCATATCTCCATCAAATCTGTTCCAAAGGCTTCTGAACCACATGGTCAGGTATAGTCACTAACTTAGGTATGTATAACACTAACCCTGCTAGGGTTAGTAGTCACTAGGTATAACATTAACTCTACTTCTCTGTATTGGTCAGCGACCTACCTAAGAGTCAAAATACATGATGGTCACAATTTAAAAGTAGAGAGATTTAATTTGCCTCAAGATTTCAAGGGATTCCATTCATGATAATCTAGTTCCACTGTAATTAATCTCTTTTTCAGTCAAAATATAGTATTAACTATCGCGTTTACATTATCAGAAAGTTAAAATAAAAAGCAAACAAACAAACAAAGAAAATTATGGCAGAAGGGCATGCCAGAGCAGAGCTTCTCAGCTTATGTTGGTCCACAAGCAGAGTACGGGGACAGCCCCAGAAATGACGAGGTGAAGGATCAGACGCAGATGTCTTCATGATTCCCTCAAGACGCACTCAGAAGTATTCTTTACCAAAATCCTGGAGAGCTACCAAGCCAATAATGTTGACAAGTAAGCTTCACTATTACAAATTTTATGCAAGTATTTACATTTGTGTATGTATGTAACACAAGCATGTGTTTTTTTCCTTTTGTTTCTACATCTCTACTTTTAAATTGATTCTTTGCAATTCCAAGCTAGTGTTGTGCCATATCTCAAAATGTCTTGTGTACTGGCTTTGTAAGGCAGCACTGTTTTGTAAGATGCAAATAAAAGGACATAAAAACTGGTTCTAAACAAGAAGAACAATACTAGAATGCTTTCTCCTTCCATGGTAGCCATCAGGAATATATAACTGTATAGAATTGCCTCTGTTTAGAGAAATAAAAGGAATATATCAGAGCCAGTAAATGCATTTCCTTTGAGTAAAATGGTTATCACACAATGATTTGTAACTTCAGAGATGTGACTGCAAAAGCCTCGGGGTTTTAGAAGGAATTTATGCACTTTGAGATGAAGCCAGCTGAGATTCTGCCTCCCTTAATATAAGAAAGAATGACTTATAAATGAAGATTTAAAGTACCTGAGTAAGCTTTGAACTAGTCAAGCTGAAACTGAACTACTTTCCTGCCTAGTAAAGATCTCAGTGCCAGAATGAGTTCTGGTTGTGGAGGATAAATGGCTGTATGTATCAGGAGCAAATTGGCTTATCATTTAGACAAGAAAGGACCGTATAAATGGAAGCTGTGTTCCAGTTTTTTCCACTCTTGGAATAAATGTCACTTTCAAGAAATCATGGACATTTTTGTGATTCAAATTATATTTGTATAATGTAGTAACTAGACTATCATAGAATCCATGAAGTGGTATGTAAAATATATACAAAAATTTCTTCTAAATTGATTAAAACTTATTTCATTCTTGGAGGTAAAAATATTATGTAAGATCATTTATACCCATATCAGTTTTACTTTACTGCTCTTTAAATTGAGCAAGAGCCAAACATACACTCTGTAAACAAAAAGCAGCTAAAAATTGGATATTTTTCCTGTTTTTTTTGAGATGGAATATTGTTACATAGTTCAGACTGGCCTTGAACCTGCTATGTACTTTAAGTTAGCTTCAAACTCGGGGGTATCCTCCTGCCTTTCAGCCCCCAAGTGCCATGATTACAGACGTGCAGCACCACACCTGTCTTAAAGTTGAGATATTTAATGATACCATAATAAAGTTAAAACATGATATGAAGTTAGTCATATATAAAATTAATGGCTGAGTCATAATTAATTCTTGATATTTACAGTAATCTATCAAATTGATATTGTGTGGACTCAATAATAAATCAAACTTACTCAGTACAAATTAAAACCAGTCAAAGATACATTTCCTTACAGTTACATGTGAGGCAAAGTTGCGCATTCACAGAATTCAAGAACCCTTATAATACTTATAAGAACCAATTCTATATGATGTAATATATTATGATATGTAATAAGTGTTTTGAACAGACCAAATGCCTACAAATCAAATTCTACTTGACTCACAAGGGTTACAGCAACCCATCCCATACTTTTCTACTGCAAATTTATATTTTAGCGTAATTGTAACAAGGTGTGCATCTCACTAGCTGTGGCTGGAGGATGCAGGAAGCAATTGCCATGTTTACCCACTTGGTATAACTAATGACAAGGTGTGTGCATGTGTGCAAAAGTGGCAAACTGGCATTTTTACTCATACAGTGCTTCATCTAACAGGTTTTGCATGTGTTTACCTGAGCATCACAGGGGGTAAAATACACAGCACTCTTCTATTTTGTAAAGATTTATTACGCCATAATAGAAACTGGATGTGATTCACAATGACGGTGCCTGGAGAAACCAAAATTCCATCAGTGGTTTCACCCACTTGGCTGATGAACAGAAAGGAATGTACAGGACAGCACAGAAAAAACACGTAAGTTTTCCCCATGAAATTTTCGTTGCTCAATTCCTATGCATTTTTCTGAGAAAATTTTTTGATTTTTTTTTTTTTTGGTTAAGTTGTCCACTTCAGTACAATGGCACATGACAAAGAAAATTTGCAAGTTTTATAGGAACTTGAAAATGAATCATCAGATCATTCATACATGAAAGATGAAGATGATAATGACTTTGAGGTTGGAGATGTGAGCCAAAGTTCCCGTGACACTGAAGTGGAGCAACAATCAACTGACACATAGGCAGGGAATGTTGACCTCTTTGATTCAGATGACAAAGAAAACACCAATGTGAGTATGTTTTTAACTCGTGGAAATGGTACAAAATTATTAAGCAACCAAATGGAATGATCCAATGTTAGAACTAGGTTATAAATTATAATCAGGATCTTGGGAAAGATAAACACCACTGGATGGAATCCCAGCACTACTATTCAGCGTTGGGAATTGTAACAGGTGAAGTGCTGCAAGATGATGAAAAATACACAAGCGCTGACATATAAGTGAAACATTCTGTGTGTACACCAATAGCCATACTCAAACATGTATTTGTTATGACGATTCACTAGCTGAACTGAAAGCACTCAGAGGACAGCTGTACTTAGTAGGGCTTTCTCATCGTGATCACAGAAATGTAAAAGACATGGAAAATCAATGGATGTCAGCTTGTGGTTTGTAGAATAATGATGACACTGAGGAAATTCAGTTTTATTAAAAATTACCTGTGGTTTGATGACAAAACCATCCATCAAGAAGGAAAACGAAATGATAATCTGCCTGCTAGCCACTCGTGGCTTGAGAGATTTGTGGGTAGTGGTCAAGCAGTTTACATGCCATCTGAATAGATGGCTGTTAATGAATATCTTGCAACATTTTATGGATGCTGTAGTTTCAGGCACCAAAGTTCCCCATAAAACTTGAAAAATATGGCATAAAATGTATGCTTTTTTACATGCGAGGACTTACTACACTTTCAACTTAGAAACCCATTGTGGATCTCAGTTATGAGACCTTTATTTGTATACCAATAAATAGAGAGAAGTTATGCACAGACTTGTTGCTTCCATCTCCCAAAGTAATCAAGATGTGACATTGGATAATCAGGTTACCAGTTTCCAATTGATGTTACATTTGCTAGCAGAGCACAAGTTAACCTGTTTAGGAACTGCACAAAGGAACAAAGCAGTGTTTTAAAATGAAGTATTACAATTTCAAAACAGTGAACCTTACAGTGCCTTTTGCAGATTTCAGAAAGTTATATCGTCCTCATATGTGGCCAAAAAAAAAAAAAAAAAATCAAACTGCTGCTGCTGATGTTAATGTTGCACCATGATGGAAATATTGATAGGGAAATCTCCAAAAATGGAAGCCTGCTATGTTAACTTTCCATAACAAAACCAGAGGAAGAGGTTGATGAGTTATTCAGCAACTATGAAGCCACCCAGAACACAAAGGATAGGCCAAATTGCATTCACTCAACCTTAAACGTGTGGCATAAATATTTTGATATTATGCAAAGAAAATAACAAGTGCAAGATACCATAGAGACATATTCTGAGAAGTTTGGGACTGAAACTTATAACAAATCATTTATAACAGAGGAAAAACGAAATATTCTGCCAAGCAAACTAAAAATACTGGAAAGCACACTGGGTAGCTTACAGGTGAACAAGTAGGTGCTGCATTACAGAGACCTATTACAACAGAAATGCAAAAAAGATGTCAACTGTGCCCCCCAGGAAAGGACAGGAAAACAAACTATATGTGTGACCATTGTAAGTGATACTTGTGTAAGAAATATGCAGTTGTCATGTGTGAAGACTGCCTTGGGTGTGACAGGTGAATCAAAGATTATTTCTGTGGTGGATGTTTGTTTGTAATTGCATTGTTGTTCACAGAGGTTTTTATTTCTGATATTGTCTTTTAGGTTTTGAAAGCAAGAGCTAAAATGAAAAAGTTGATGTCTATTTTAGATACATTACACATTTGCTATTTTATTTTATTGATATCTTATTTTCGTGCTAAGTGTACACTGTGTAATATAATAGGAAGCTCCTGAGAAAACAGGAAGAGAGGTGACAAAAATGGCCTTCCACACGGAAAAGAAACTGTTATGGTTGATACATTGTGTCAACTTGGGGAGTCTAGAGATTTGGCTGAGTGATTCAGCAGGAAGCCAGGGTGCTTACTTTGTACACATCCTGAGCCTGTGGAAGAGGAGGGCACGGAGATTG
Organism: Dinomys branickii; assembly: GCA_004027595.1. NCBI lineage: Eukaryota > Metazoa > Chordata > Mammalia > Rodentia > Dinomyidae > Dinomys > Dinomys branickii. Next base: position 25,331 of record PVLD010001384.1, read on the forward strand.
TGTGAGAGGTACACACCCCCAGGGTGGGGGCAGCCTGTTTACTATGTAAAGGAAGGAAAGAGGCTGCTGGCAGCCATTCCTCTCTTTTGCTCTGGTTGTTTTCACTGTGCTCTGCTGCCATGAACGTTTGCCCTCTGCCATGTGCCACTCTGCCTCTGAGCCAGCCAAGTATGGACTGAGACCTACACACACTGTAAGCTAAATAAACCTTTCCTTCCTTCATTTTGGGTGTTGGGTATTTTGTCTCAGCAACGAGAGAAAACTAACCAAGACAGTAACCTAAGGACACGTGCTGTTATGATGAACAAGATATGTGCATGAAGCATGCAGTTGTCATGTGTGAAGACTGCCTTGTGTGTGACAATTGAAGCAAAGATTACTTTTGTTGTAGAATTCTAGTAATATTTTATTCTAGTTCAGATAGAAATTTATTTCTGATGTTATGTTTGAGAATTTGTAACAAAGTACACAGTTGATGTGAAATTGTGTATGTTTATTTTAAATGTGCAGTACGTGCTAAGAATTTAATACTTTATTTTATTGATATTTTATGTTCCTGTTAACAACACATTACATAACACAATAAGAACCTCCAGACAAAATAGCAAGATATCAGGGATGGCCTAGAAAAAGGCCAGGTGAGAAAAACACATGTTCTGTCATTATAAGTGTAAGTATTATGTGTATGTATGGAATGTGCTGTTTTCATGTGTGAAGACTGCTTTAGATGTGATAATTGAAGTAAAGATTATTTTTGCAATTCTATTGGTATTTTCCTTTAAAAAGTATTACAATGTCAATGGATTTCTTGCCATTTGAATTTCTGGATGAGATAGAAATTGTTAGCAACTTCATGTATAACTCAGTGGTAGGGCATATATCTTGATATGTAAGATCCTGGATTCAATTCAAAACACCAAGGGGAAAAATGAAAAGAAATATATTACTATTCATTCCATACTTAAGATAAATAGCATGAACTAGAATGTCATAGTGTATATTACCTAGGAAGCATCTTGATGACTATTTCAAATACAATATAGACAAAAGTATTATTACTAAGAAAATGCTAGAATACTAAACATGCTGAGATGATAAACATTACTTCTAGGAAATATGAAATACCTAAATGGTAGTTATGGGTTCAAAGACTGAGATATTTCACCACTAAATAAAAATTTTAGTTTAAAACAGATTCAACTGACACACTTAAGAGAGAAATTATAGGACAATGAAAAAAACTCAAGTAAAACATGAGATTATGTGTCTTGAAGTACCATTAAATGTGTTGGATGATCATGGAGTACAGGCAAAATTCTGTTTAGTGGATTACACCAAACAATGATTTCAGTGATTGTTTAGTTATGTATCATATAGAAAGAGGCCTTCAAAATCTGAAAAAGAGGACAAAGAACAATAAAATTACATTGATCTCAAAACACAAAAGGAAGTGTCCTTTAGTACAACACAGGAAAATACTCTCATCTTATTTTTTCCTTAAGATATAAGGAAATTTTGCTAAATCACTTGTTGAGAGTCCAGTGGTTGTTCAGGGAGGAGTTGGAAGTTCATTTCTCATTTTGTCTGTCCTATGAAACTACAGATAGCTTCAGATATTTGAAAGCCGATCAGAAGAAGAGGTGTTAATTTCATTTTTAATCAATCGAAGAATGCAATTGGAGAATAGAAAGATGAAATTAGGAGGACACAGATATGCATCCCAAGCATGAGTTGATTTCCAAAATGACTATTCCAAGACATGAGACGCCTTTGGAAAGTGCTAAGTTAGTCCTCTTTGGAAATGTTCACTCTTAAGCATGCTAAACAGTAATCAGATTCCTCAAATTTGATTAAAAATAATTGGGGTGATTAAGTAAATTGATGAAATATCATTTTTTACATTCCTAGAAGTAATAAATTCCAGTGTTTCCCTGCACAATGGGGTGAATAAATTTCACAATAAGTTATTATATATTTATGAATAACTAGAAGTGAGACAGTGAAAATTTCCAAAATTATTGATAAAAGGGAAGAAACGTTAATTAGCTTGATTTGGTCACTACACATCTTACATGTGTACTGAAATATCACACTGTACCTGAAAAACATGTATAATTGCTACCTTTCAATGCAAAATTTTAAAAATATATAAAAAATAGAGATGCCAGCTATCCTGACTTGAAAATTATATATATAATTCCAATATGTATATATATATATATATAATTCCATTGTGTGTGTATGTGTATATATATATATAAACATATGTATATACACACATATGTGTGTGTGTATATATATAGATATATAGATATGTGTGTGTGTGTATATATATATATACACACACACACACACACACGCACACATATGTTTTTTTTTTTTTGGCAGTACTGGGGATCGAACTCAGGACCCTGCGCTTGCTAGGCAGGCGCTTATTCCACTGAGCTATATCCCCAGCCCCTCCCCACACACACATATGTGAAGTCACAGTTCATGTTGACCTTACTGCTTGGGTACCTGTTGATTTGGCATACACACACACACACACACACACACACACACACATAAAGGTACAATGGGGACAATAATAATTGTTAGAAAAAATTTTTAAATACATAACTAAAGCCAGGGATGTGGCTCAGTGGCACAAGCACCTGCTTGGCAAGTGCAAGGTCATGAGTTCAATTCCTGGTTCCAAAAATAAACAAAATTAAATTAAATAACTAAAAACACACAGAAAGGAATCACTCTTGGGAAAATGTCCAGTATACATTGATCTGGTTGCTTTAATAGCTAGATCTTTAGAGCTGTTTAAATTACTATGTGTGAAGTTTGACAAAGAAGCCGCATATACTAAAACCATGTTTAATGATTTTAAGTGAGTTACAGAGCTATAACCATTGTGTGGTCAATGACAGCACATTTACCTAGGAAGTGAGCACTAAGCAAATTGATGGTAGAGAAAACTAACTTCCACCAGAAGGCTAAGGAACAGAGTAGTCCTCTTAAATTTACTCAGTTTTCCAAATGAGCCATTCGATTTATTTATCAACTACTTTCGCTTACATTACTTCACTTTTAACCTGAGAATGTAGTGTACTGCATAAAGGAAGGTAGGAACAGCTAAGTCTAAAACAATAAATGATTTCAAATAACGGGTAGTAATTTTTCCTGGTGTTTAATTTGACTTTAAAATATATACTGATTTCCTTGTTTGTAAATTGGTGACTAAGATCTGAAACTGCCCTGTCCTTGACAAAACTGGACCACTCTGGCTTGAAGTCAGAGTTTATGTTGACCTTACTGCTTGGGTAGTTGTTGATTTGGCAATGGATTTTCCATTAGTAACTTGCAGTCTTGGGCCTTCTCTTGGCATTTATGGCCAGCATTCTATTTATACCTAGTGTTGACATAATCCCTAGACGATGTGGTGTGCCATTCATGAGGCTAAGTGCTCTCTTTCTAAAATTGTGGCCCAGTATAAGTCATCCAGGCTCCCAGACATATGCTGTGAAAATCTAATGAACCTGAAGCATTTTATTGGGGAAGTAATTGTTGAATCTAAAATTATATGGCAAAACATTATTTAAATACACGTGTCTTTCTCATATAAATGAAATTATTCTTTCCAAAGACAAAAGGAAACCAATTGTATTTTACTGTGTTTATAAAAGTAAATGACATGGTATACAAAAAATATCTTGGACTGGGGTTATAGATCAGTGGCATAAGTGCCTGTCTGGCAAGCACAAGGACCTGAGTTCGATTTCCTAGTACAGAAAAAAAAAAAGATCTTTAAATCATTGTAATATAATTAGAATTATCTAAATAGCAATGGTAAATTTTTAAGATATTCAGTTTGTCTCTATTTTTGAGGATAGAAAATATATGCAGCTTGCACTTGAATGATTTAAAAGAAAAATAACTCTAATTAATTAATTTGTATCTCCTGAAACATCTAATTCTTTCACAATGCATTGCTATGCACTGTGTATCAGTCAGGGTTTATTAGAGAAACAGATATAACAAGATAGACAAATGTACAAGAAATGACAAGTTTGGCTTACAATGGTCGGCTACAGAGTTGGATAAGGAAGTGTGCAGGGGGTGTCTGCACACTGGAGATCGAAGAGCCCAGCCCGAAGCCCAGAGCGCTGCAGAGTCCATGCACGTCCGTATCAGGAGGTTGATGGGTCTGCGACAGAATGCTGAAGAATCTAAGGTGAAGGCCGGAGAATCTACACCAGAAGGCTGAAGAGTCCCAGGCGGAAGCTGAACGGTCTGCACCGGAAGCCAGGAGACGACCAAACTGAAGGCGAAGACTGGAGCTCCTCCGAAGAACCAACAACCAGTCCTTCCTCAATTCCCTGGTTTTACACAGCCTCCCTGCCCTGGCGAGGGGTGGCGGGCTGGTCCTCTACACCCACACCCTCGGCATGCCTTCCTTTACACAGGCTGGCTGGCTCCCTGCTGAGTCACATAGTTAACCTTCTAAACTTTGCAAATTAACACAATGAACAACATCCCAGAAGGGAAGGGCATGTGCTTTTCACCCCAAGATGCACAACTGCTGAGTCACTTAGCCAAATGCTAGATTCCCCAAGTTGACATAATATATCAACTATAGCACACTGTTATATGTAGTCAATCTTCATTCTAAAAATGAAAATATATAGTCCAAAATCTATTAGCACATTAAATATATTGAGAAAATTATAGTCAAATAGAGTATTTCTTTCCATTTTTTCTACAAAACAAAGAACTTTAAGCATAACGCTGCTTTTTCTACTTTCAATGTAGTTATGAACATGAACCAAATATTTATATGCGTATTTCATTTCCTTTCATTAAATGCACCTCAAAGTCCTAATTTGTCTTTAAAATATAACAAGTAAAGTAATTTCAAAATATTAAAACCAAATTGTTAAGAAAAACTTAACAGTAATAAATTTTACTTCAAGCCTAACTGATTTCATGCACATGAATGAAAAATGGAATTAGTGTCTGAATTTTAAAATGACAATTGCTGGAAAACTGATGGATTTTATCACAGAGCATCACTTTCCTTTAGTAAGGTTATAATAACTAAAATCTCCTGCCAGATGATCAAACTATATTTTATTTCAGAGTATTACTTCTGAGGTACATCTAAGCTATCTTATTAGGATATGATTCATTAAATATTATTTAACTTATAAATTATGTCTCCATAAAGCATGCAATCTTAGAGTGTGACAAGAATTGAATAAGGAGGAAACATTGTACACCCTTACAGGTGAAGGACACAATGGAAGACAATTTTAAAGTAATCCTGGATTCCAAGGAAACATTAACTGCATTCACATGAAAGCCATTGGCTATCAGTGCTTAGAATAATTTGCTCACACCTCCTGTTCATCCCATTCTCATGATGTATAATTTCAGTTATTCAGAAAAACTTCAAAAGCATTTTCAAATGATTATGTTAATTGGAATTTCCAATGATATAAAATACAGTTACTGACCATGGTATCATTGCTTTGGGGTATGCGTGAACTACTTTTACATTTCTCAAAACTTATTTCTGCTTCATTTTCCAAAAATGCTTTGAATTTTAAATTTGTTCTTTTGAAACATTTCTTCAGCCCTGTGTTTGATAGGACATTTGAGAGTCTATACAATATAAGAATACATAGTTGAGAACATATTGGGGGCACATGCCTGTAATCCCAACACTCCAGGAGGCTGAAGGAGGAGAACTGCAATTTCCATCCTTTATCCAGAGCAATTTAGCAATTTAATGAAACTCTCTTCCCAAATACAAAAATCAAAAAGTACTGGGGATGTAGCCTAGTGGGAGGAGCCTGAGTCAGTCCCTAGAACCAAAATGTAAACACCTGAAGAGTCCCAGGCAGAAGTCGAACAGTCTACACTGGAAGCCAGGAGATGACCAAGCGAAAAACCTAGATGACTAAGAAAATCCCTCAAAACCCCCAAAATAAAATTACTACATTTCTTATTACTGTATGTGTAGTATACCAGTTCCTACAAATTCTTATTTTAGAACTGGACCTCAGCCTGTTTATGAAGCAACTGTAGAACACCACATAAAGGCCAAAGTACTAGGGTCAGGTTTTCCTCCCCACTTGGAGCATGAAGTGTATGATGCTTGGCAAATCTGTGATACTAGGAAAAAGTCACAGATGTGTGGGTTCTCTGGGAAGAGATCATGTGCCTACAACTGGAGGTGAAGTGCATGCTATCAAGTGGGAAAAAGAATATCTTTCCAGGGACTGATAAACTGAAATCTATGCTTACATGGAAGGGAAGAGTAATTTTTCTATCCTAGTTAACAAAACAAAAAGGTACAAATGCTCTTGCAAAGATGACAAAGCCATTATTTTTCTTTTTCTGCCTTACATTGAAACTCCTTTCTTTCTGTTGTTAACATTACATATTTGTTGGATACTGGGTAACATGAACAGTGAATTGTGTGTGCTTCCTTTTTAAAATTTTCTTTCAATAGTTATCTCTTTTCAGCACCCTGAGTAATATGTGCTGATATTCCTTAAAATTCACTTTTTCTCTGCTCTGTTATGTCCACTGAACTGTTAAGTCCAGGCAGTATTTTTTTTTTCATTCCAGAAATCGTATTTTTAGTTCTATCCTGCATTTGTTCTCATTTTGCTATTGAGAATTCCTATTGCTCCAATAAGAATTGTAGTGGGTTGATAACTGGTGGTCCGCTTATAACCCCCAGCTGAACTGAGCAAGTGTAGTGTTGGGTGTGGGAGGCCCAGCTGAAGATTGTTGCCGGCAGCATAAGAAGCAGGACTGGAGAAGGAGAAGGGGGCTGTTGGGAGTGGAGAAAGGCTATTGGAGCTCGTGGACGTTGTTGGCTGTTTTGGAGGAACTTGTCATGCTGGAGAAGAACATGAGCTATTTTTAGGCACTCAATCTAAAGCACACACAATTCGCTGTTCATGTTACCCAATATGGAGGAACTCATCATACTGGAGGGGAAGATTATGTGCTGCTGGTCTCCAGGAGGAGCTTGCTGCATTGGCTTCCCTGATGGGGACTTGGCCATCTTGATCATCAGAGGAGCTCGGGACCTCACTGCTGCTGAGGATGGCTGTGGTACCTTTTGGCGGAGCTCTGGTTCTTCTGAGCATTGCTTCCTAGCTCCAGTGCAGACCTCAGCCTGTTGGCACAGATCCTTCATCCTGCTTGCACAGACTTTCTAGATTCCACCACTGACCTTTGGGCCTTCCCAGCACAGATCTGTGAAACAGGCCTGCATGAGACATTGTCATGGGCTCTGGGCCTCCAGTTGGATTCATCAGAGGCACTGTTTTGAGCTCTAGGTATTCAGCTGAACTCATGTAGGACATTGTCATGGGATCCAGGCCCTCAGCTGATTCCTTGGTCTTAGTGTGTGGACAGATATCCTGCACTCTTTTGTATATCATTCTTTGGGTGACTTATAAATAATCATATAAAGTATGTGTCCTGTATTATATATTTTTCCCCTTGCAAAATCAGCCCCTAACCAATACAAGAGTGTTTTGTACTGTAAATGTATTTTCTGTATTTTGTAAAACACACAAAAGAATGTGAGTGCATATATTTTTTCTTTGAGTATAGTTATAAGAATAATTTTTAAAACATTCTTACAAGTGATTTATGTCAGGGTGAAATTTCTGTTGATTTTGTTTGCTCTTGAGTGTGTTCTACTTTTCTTGTTTGTATTTCAGATAATTTTGGATTACATTCTGGACATTGTCAATGTCAGACATAAAGATTCTAATTTTTATAGTTTTCTCTAAATATTTTTCTCCATGCTTTTTGTTCACTACTGGTGATAAAGTCCAGGGCTGCTCTACCACTGATCTATACCCCAAGCCCTTATTTTAAAGTAGAGTTTAGCTAACTTGCTCACACTGGTCTTTAATTTGCAATCCCCCTGCCTCAGCCTCCTAAGTACTCTACCTGGGATTGCAAGTGTGTGCCACCTTGCTGGCCTTGTTCCTTTTATTATAATAAAACTTTATTGTTTGTGAGATTCAGGAACACACGCTTTTGTCCTGGGTGCCATCTCCTATATCATTTTATATTTAGTTTTTGCTTTTGTTTTCTTGATTACTTGAGTCACTGTGAGTGTTGTCTGCATGTACAAGGCAAAGGACTTACCAGGCTATGTTGGTCCAGGTGGACTTTTGAGATCTTCTCTTTTACTTTTTCCCCTTTAATCTCTCCCTATCTCCTTCATGTATCCTGGTTAGCTAGGTTCACTTTTCTTTTCCCTTTTGTCCAAAACAGTCTGGGTTCTCACGTGTGCCTGTCATAAACCTGTGCATTGAAAGTGCTGTGTTAGGACCGAATCTGAAATCCACAGAGACAGTGGCTTAGGCCTTCACAGCTCAGCTACACTTCTTCAAAAAGCAAAGACTACACAAGAGTCCTTTTACTACTCTTCAACCTCCCATACCTTGAAGTAGGTGGGTTCTTATATTATATACATAGTTTATGATGGAGCTTTGTTGCTCAGACTTACTTGCAAATATGGAACCTAAAAATTGCCTTCCTCTCAAATAAAATCAGGCTTTCTACTTATAAGTAGGATGTAAACTAATTAGAACGTTTTCTGATGTTTAATCTAATTTATTTAAAATTTCCCAGCATCTGCACTACACAAAACTTTCTGAAAAAGTGTTTTCTCTTTTCTGAAGAAGACCCCATCAGGAAAATTCCCATGAATTTATTCTGGGGAATTATTTGACTTTATTCTGTCTTCTGCCTCCTGCAACGACAAAGTTTTGTTCTCCTTTCCCTTCCATCAGCGCTGTGCCTTTATTCAGCATTGTTTAATAATTGATAACTGTGTTCAGGTAACAGCAAGATAGAAAAAAAGAATGAACAATGAGGTAATCCCTTAATCATGTTGGAACTTAATTTGGAAAATGATACATAAGTGAATAATTTCTTAACTGTTCTAAAACTACTGTCACAAAAATACCAATAAGTTTAAAGAAGTGGAAAGAATTTCTATCTCTGATTTGAGATAGGCTGTGAGGTAAAGTTTTATAGAGGACAATGGCATTTAAATGAGGATTGTTTTTTTTAAAGCTAAAAATGTAAGTAGTCAATATCTTAAAATTCATATTTAAAATTATACTTTCTACACAATTGATATATTTACACATTTCTCACATGATGCCTGTAGTAGATGTAAAGTTGTGCCATGATTTGTGATGCTATCTAAATAAAAGTCATCTTCTACCACAGACTGTGCAGTATGAAGAGTCACTGAAGAAACCACTGAATAATGCCATGATAAAATGTATATATTAGGAAAAGAGTAAGCACAATTCTGGTCACAGCATGAAGAGTGAATTTGAGAAGGGCAAATAGTTAACAGAGACCATCCGTTGCTCTAGAAGAGGATGTCAAGACTCTGAATCACCTTGATGGTTCTGAAACTTGTGAAGGCATCGGAAAACACAGCATGTAGAAGTCAGCAGAGAAATCATGATTGACTGGATGTCAGTAAATGTTATCTTGTACTTAATTTAGATCAATAAAAGAAATAAATTTATAAAATGGAGAACTAATGGGTTGGCTTTGGTCATTGTTGTTAGTTTTATGTGCCCTCCATTATTATTTCCTTCTATTTCAAAGAGAAAAATAACGTGAGACAAAGAGAAAAATAACTTGCTTTTAAAAATTTTAGTAATCTTATATTTCATCTTCCTATCTTGCCCTAATTTTTCAAGTGTTTCTTATGTTAGCAAGGGGTTTTTCTCCCTAAAAATCATCGAGAAAAAACCCTGGAAAAGTATAGAAATATGTATATTTATTGCATCTTGTATTTTTTTCTGATTCACTAGTTATTACCCAGAAAATTTCTACACAGCCTGCCCATATTTTACACTAATTATTATCCAGAAAAGTTCTGCATAACCTGCACACATTTCACACCTCCCATTTGGACTAACAGGTAAAATTGTTCCTCATTTGTCATGACTGTTTAAACTTCTTTGTAGTCCAACATCCACTATATTTTCTTAAGCAAAAAAGCATTAATCACTTGAAGTTGAAGCTTGTTTATTATGGATCAATGCGAGGCCTTTTAACTTCAACTCCATTTAGTAAATTACTGAGCCTCATCACGGGACAAACTTGTTCCTGGCACACCAGGAGCAATGATTTCTGATGACCACATTCACTTGACTTCCAGTGTATTTTGTTTTTGCTAAGACCAAAGATTTGTTGTGATATTTTATATTTTTCTTAGTAGTTAGATAATAATAATCAGGAAACTCCTTGACTAAGTAAATTGACAATTCATATGAAATGTTTTGTCACTTTTCTTCTTTTTAATAACATAAGTAAAATATAATTTTTCACAGTCTCTTTGTCATAGATTTTCAATGTTACCTAAGAAGGAAAATCATTACCTGATTTACTGTAATTCTGACCTACCTTAATAATTTCTCACATCTCATGCCTAAAAATGTTCACTACATGAAAATTTTGTCCTGTATATTTCAATTTTTGACCACGAATCAGATCCATACTAAATATCAATGCATATTTGGAGGATCTGATAATTTACCAAATGAAAACAAAAGTCAAATGCTCCATTTTTCTTTTTATTGAAAGTATAACTGGACCTAACCCCACCCACTACCAGCGTGGGAGTATGCTTAGCCCTGGACAGCTTCAGGAGCCTACTGTCACGGGAGCCGTGCTGAGCCTCAGACGTCTTTCGGAGACTTGATGAGCTGCATGCCCTTCCCCCACCAATGCAGGAGCCTCATGCAGCTCCAGGGAGATTTAAAAACCTCACCTGACCCACCCATACTATCATGGGAGTGACACTGAGTTTCAGGGAACCTCAGGATCTTTGAAAATGACAAGATGGAGCAGCAAAATGTAATCTCAGAACTCCATCCCACTTAGAACAAGTCCAGGAGACACTGACATAAAAAGCTTAGAAATCACACACCTGAAATTTGTTAAGTGATAGCAACTGAAGTAAAGAAACAACTGTACCAGGCTATAGAAGAAATCAGATCAGAAATAATCTCTCAGGTAAAAAAAAAAAAAAAAAAAAAAAAAAAAAAAAAAAAAAAAAAAAAAAAAAAAAAAAAAAAAAAAAAAACATGAAAAAAATGCTCAGCAAATCTAAAGAAGACAGACATTTAAAAAAATGGAGGAGCATAAAAAAATGGTAGAAACGAATGAACAATGTAGGAAAGGATTAGAATGCATGGCACAGATTTAAAGAGATATGCAGGAAATTAAAAATTCTCCTGAAAGCTGGCAGAACTGCTTGAACAAAGCTGAAGCTAGACTTTCAGATCAATCCATTGATAAATTCATAGCTGGAGGTGCTTTGAGGAGGTAGGGCCTATTTGGACGCAAGTCAGTTGGGGGGTGCGCCGTCGGAGGTGTGTGCCTCCCGCTGAGTCTTGCTTGCTCTTTCTCTTCGGAGCACCCCTGAGGTGAACAGCTTTCATGCACTATGGACACCTGCCATAATGTTTGCATTTTCAATCCAGCCAATCTTGAGATTTAATGTCTGAATCCATAAGCTAGAATATGCCAGTCTTCTCTGAACCTGTGGATGCAATGAAAGCAGTCCTCAGAGGGAAATTTTTAGTAGAGAATTCCTACATCAGGGAAACAGGAGGAAGACAAATAAACAACCTTATGCTGAACATCAAGCTTCTAGAAAAAGAAGAACAGGTCAAGCCTAAAGCCTGAAGAAGGCAGGAAATTATAAAGAACAGAGGAGAAATGGATGCAATGGACACTAAGAAAACAATATGAAGAATTAATGAGTCAAAGAGTTGGTTTTTTGAAAACATAAATAAAATTGATAAATCCCTAACCAACCTTATAAAAAAGGAGAGAGAAACTCAAATTCATTCAATAAGGCATGAAAAGAACGCAATCAGTATAGATGATGTAGAAATTCAGATCGTCAATACCTACTTCAAAAATCTTTGCTCTTATAGGATGGAAACAGAAGAAATGGGCAGATTTCTTGATACATATGAATTGCCAAAGCTGAACAAAGAAGATATAAAAATCCTGAATAACTCAATATCAATCAATGAAATTGAAAATGTAATAAAAATCTGACCGACAAAGCAAAATCTAAATCCTTATGGATTCACAGCTGTAAAAAAGATAAACTTGAGGCTTTTATAAATAAAGGAATGCCAGTAGAGAACACACTTATGGTGAAATAAATTAGACTTGCATGTTTAAATACCATATTGTCTCCCTAGTGTAATAACCTGAAAGAATAAATAGGTACAGTAGACTTTGTACCAAATAGGTACAATGGATTTTGTACCAAAAGGTACAATAGATTTTGTGAAAGGGAAAGGAATTGCTCAAAGAGAAGGAAGAACTAGAATGAGAGAAAAGAGAAAGCAAAGAAAGAGGGGAAAAATATGTATGTATATACAAAGAAGTTGGGATAATCATACTGGTGATGTCTATTGGTATATTGCAAGGCACAGTTAATGCTTAAATTTTTTTCTTGACCAATTTTGCATGCTTATATCCGGTAATCTGAACAAATTTGAGGACAACAATAAGCAATATAACAGCCACTGCTGAATTCCTACCATCTTGTTTAGTGAAGCTCTGTATTGTTTCTAAAGGTTTTTTAAAATTATTCCTTTTTATTCTCTTTAATTGTTTGAGCTTGCATTGTTACATCTGGCAATCTGAGCAACTTCACTGAAGATAACTATGTACAATATAACCACCACTGTTAATTCGTATCATCTTGTTTTGAAATCCTATATCATTTTTATTGTTTTGTCTTTTGTGTTATTATTTTATTAGCTTTTTTCTCTTTAAAATAAAAAATATAAAATTTTAAGTAGGAGCACTGAAACTCTTGACAATAATTGAAATAAATGAGTTTTTAAAGTGAAGGAAGAATAAGGACTAAAAAATTAAAAATATAAGCTTCTTCCAAAACCACATGAATGGACCAAATAGCTGTATGATATTATAACTATGATTCAGAGAATCACAAATATTACATTGTGAACCCCAGAAGGCAAGAGTCAATGTCCAGCAAATCAAATAAATGAATATAATTTAAAAAGAGAGAATTTCTTAATAATAGATCAGTGTACTTTCTAGGCAAAATGCACAGTAATGTTTATGATCTTTTATCCAAATTTTTACTACCATCAGTGGATATTACTTTATGAATGTTGCAAATGAAACAAGTATCTCTACAATTTGCATGTAATAAAATATTTTACATTAAGTATTATTAGGATTTCTTTAAAGTTGTCTCTCATCACATATTGGCTTTTAGCTGTATATTTTTAGTGTTCGCTTCCTCACATGGTATGCAAGTATAATAATCAGATCATTTAACTGAAATGTTCATCATTCTTCTATACTGTCTAAAGTGATGAAAATGAATTGTAATAGCATTCAACATTCATATGAAATTGTAGGAAAATTACTCACATAATGTATTTTTTTTCCATTAGGAAGTGTGAAAATTTCATGTGTTCTGTTGCAAAGCTCTTCTTACTTGTCCATATCAGAAGAAATAACAGGTACCAAGTGTTTTATCTCTTCTGAAAATGAGTCTTCTCTCTAGGGACCAAAATGGCAAAAACTCTGGCTAAAGAATATTTGTAGAATCAAAGAACAAAATACCAATCTCAGTTAAAAGTCTAAATCTGTTGCTTCATAGTGATTGAAATTTCGAAAAGGACACAAGTCTTCCTGTGAATAATAAAATGACAATCTGTGGTGTGCATCTATGTCTTCCTTTCCATTTTATAAGATGTAGTAGATTTTTAGACTTAATTTTTTTTAAAAAGAGAAAATTGTACATATATGTTATTGAGACAATATTGGTAGAATGAATTCACAAAGTAGTACTTTCAATCAAAGGTGGGGTTCACCTTCATTTATTGTAATTTTAGAGCTTCTCAGAGACAAATCTATAATCATATCTTCTTAGTATCCATTTACTAGCTTCTCTCATCACAGGTTCTGGCTACCCTATTTGGCATCAGGTAGGCACTGGCCCTTAAATTCATGTACAAAACTAAAGCTATGGAATTTAAATAGTAGTATCTTTCCTAATGCCTTGAAACCAGAATTTTCAAGCAGAATTGTCTGTGATTCAGTTTTTGATTGTACTATTCTTGTGCTACTTTGTGTCTCTTTGTTAATGCCTTCCTTTTTTTTTTCGTTGTTGTTATTCTTTTTCTTTTATACTTAAAAAAAAAACAGATTTTTTGTTTTTGACAAGTCATTTTTTACATGGAATTAGTCTTTAACTTTTCTTTATACCATATCTTATTTTAACTCTTCCTTGAGCCTTTGCATTACTGCATGGGACAAACAAGCCATCTTTGAGCTCTTCGCTCTACTGAGAAAGGTGGGGGAGACAAAGCAATGAAATGCTTTGCTTTATTTTATTTTATCCTGTGACAAGTTTATTCCTGGAAACAGTTGGAAGACAGCAGCATCTGTGTTGTGCGATTTTTCATAGAGAAAACATAGTGAAGTTACTCTCTTCTGAATGTCTCAGTCACTTGGACATGGGATCAAAGAGATACCGTCAATGTAAGCTGAGCAAGGGGCTTGTGGCCTCCAGGTGAAGCACGAGCCTGTGCCTGTAGAATCTGCATGAAAATCTTTGTGCTGCCATACGGAACATCTTCAATTGTAGCAATTCCAGCCACAAAATGCAGATAGGAAGACAAATATGTGGATTACACATGTGCAGCTAAAATATATAGAAGATGTAAGCACACTGGAATCATTAACAACACACCTACTGTTACCAAAATGATCATATTCAGTTTCTTTTATTTTCCCCATTTACCTAAACCAGTTTTTCAAAACCTGAATATATGGATAAAAGAGTAAGAATTGCTAAGTATACATATTATGGTTAATACATTGTGTCAACTTGAGGAGTCCAGAGGTTTGGCTGAGTGACTCAACAGGAAGCCAGGGTGCTAACTTTGTACACATCCTGAGCCTGTAGGAGGGGAGAACATGGAGATTATGTGAGTGCTACCCTGCAGCCTGGGTGAGGGTAGCCTGTTTACAGTATAAGGGAGGTAGAAAGAGGCTGCTTTGCTGCCCTTCCTCCCTTTTGAACTTGTGTTTTTTGTTGTGTTCTGTCACCATGAACATTTGCCCTCTGCCACTCTATCTCTGAACCAGCCAAGTATGGGCTGAAACCTCCACAAACTGTAAGCTAAATAAACCCTTTGTCTCAGCAAGGAGAACAAAAAGTAACCAAGACAATACACCACACTTGTGAAACCAGAACAAGCTACATCTTTTTCTTGGGATTTTGTTTTTTTAAGACATCAGTATAATCATAAATGTTCCTCTTAAGTATCAGTACCAGACAGAAAGAAGCATGGTCTTAGATTCTATGAAGACTTGAACTGAAATCCAGGTATTTTGTTCTGAAAATTCAGTAACTATATTTTGTATCTATCTAGCTAGCTAGCTAGCTATCATCTAGCTATGATTTATCTATGTATTTTAAAAATTACAATAAAGGAAGTCCAACCCTAACTTTGATATCTATATATCTATCAATATCTATATCTGTATCTCACTCACTTTCTACGTATATATTTGTGTGTATGTATATATAATCTTTCTACACAATCTCCAGAATATATACTCCATGTATCATCTCTAAAGTGATGTCTCAGGATCGCTGAGAGCAGTTTATGGAAAAGCCTCTGCCGTGGCCTGCAGTAAGCTTCACCAAATCTGGGATTCATACATTATAGTTTCCTCCATAGACGTTCATACTAATAAAGAAAAGACTCTTAGGTTTGTTCTCTATTTTCCTTGTTCCTGTCATTTAAAAGTGCTCCCTGCCAGTTGGACACATAGTTTTGCCTTCTGCATTCACTTACCCAACCAATCTTATCCACTGATTTTAACCTAAAGTAATAGGTTAACAACCAACTATAAGTCAAGGCCTGCTAAAACTAGGTCTCCAGTCCTGACTGCTCTTACACACCTTAGATTTTATCAAAATTCTACTTCCGCTCTTTCCCTCATGCAGTTTGTCACCTTTGCGCCTAATTTTGTTCAGTCCTCTAGTCTTTCTCAAGGCCATGGGACCTTTCTTTCTGTGGTGACTCTAAAGTCTGCAGTTATTCTTGCCTCCTATTTTCTCTATTAGTCAAAGGGTAGAGCCATTTCACACGATAAGCGACCCTCAACTCATTCCTATGTTTGTTCTACTGCTCCAACTTGAACCTTAATTATCGACAAAGCATTAAATACTTTATTTGCATGCCTCCCTTGCGGTCCCTTTGCCTGAAAATCCTCCAAAATACATACATTTGATACCATCAGACTAAAATATTAAGAAGAATCTATAATTCTAGCTTTTCAAATTATGAAACAAATTGCCATCAAATGAAAAGCAAAACTAAGTTAGAATGTTTCATCAAAGAAATAGATGTTCTATGAGGTAAATATGTGTAAATTAATTAAAATACTACACTGTTTATACATGCTAATTAGGCATAATTTATTGAGTGCTTTTATACATTTTAATTTTAAGTGTGACTGATAGAAACATAAATATTACACATATTAATGAGATATAATATGAAGTCTCAATACATGTATAAGCTGTGCAATATTTAAATTAGCTTGCACACATTCACCTCATTAATCATCTATTTCTTCCATGAAACGTTCTAAATTATTCTTCACTACTTTTTACAATGTAGAGTACATTGTCGTCATGTATAGTCTCTCTACTGGGAAGCAGCACTCGGGCACCATGATCAGCACATGCTGAACCTACAGTGGTGCAGTACACAGTCACAGCCCTACAGCTGTTATCCACTGAGAACCATCGTGGATGTTGTCTTTGATAAAAAAAAATTTTGCTTCCCATAATATTTCTTTAAGAGAAAAAAATTGAGATATATAAATATGTAGGTCTCTTGGAGGGCATCACATGCCAAAGTGGTGGATTTAGCATTGGAACCCATATATTAGTGCCTTCCGAAACTACTGCCTAATATTGAGTTGCGTGGTGGAATACAATAGCTACTATTCTATTTAATAGAGTAGTCAAGTCTGTCTGTCAGTTTGTCTATCCAGGCTCTCTTTTTCGTCTACATTTACATGCATAAGAATACGTCAGATGAATACATTCTATGAAACAAAGCTCAAGCCTGGCTTTTTGGGGCTTTCACTGCAGCTAGAGTTTTCTCTGACCAAAGTCCCTGAGATGAGAGGAAAGAGCACTGTGGATAATGATCAAGAATGTGACTAAATGTAACTTTAAACGCAAAACTTTAGGAAAAGATTGAAAACTTTATGAATGCAAACTTTATGAAAGGAAATCAGAGATGATTGTATTGCCCTGGCAGAAGGTGAGTTTTATGTCTATATCAAGCAGAATATGGGTTATACCTTACGTTATTACATAAAACGCAACTTGCGTACCTTTACGTGTGATGCTGAAATAAAGACAGATCCACCACCCCAGAGATGGTGTCCTGCTGCTGCTTCCTCCTTCACTCAGTGGTGTATAAGCTTCCGCGCTCATTTCAACCTTTCACCAAAATCCAGTTTCCCTCTTCTCCCCGGTATAAGACAAAATGCCATTTCCTGTTCCCTCGAAGGTATAGGCAGCCATTCACACAGGCTTTGGCCAGGGCTGTGTGAATACAGGCATATAAACGAGTCATTGCAGATCGAGACCTTGGGATGTTCCTATCTTCTGCCCTGTGGCTGCTACACTTTGCTGAAGTCGTGAAGTACCGCACCACGCTTAGCACACGATTAAATGAGGTACAGGGCAACACCGTGAGGGTGACGTTGCCGAGAGCAGTGAATACTGAGGGCAGAGGCGGTAAAAGGCAATGAGGTGAGCAGCCGCTGAGTGCCGCGGCTTTTCGCTCTGCGATTCTGCGGAGAGGGCGATTCACAGGCTGGTTTATATTTCCCAAAATATCCGCCCGGTCGTTGACAAGAATTTCCACAGGTAAATGCCTCCACACACAAAAAACAGGAAGAAATGAAAAGCGTTAGGAGGAATCCCGCCACATTATTGGAGCAGTGAAGTAACATCCAGTTAATATATGAGAGTTCATTAAGAATATTATATTATCCCCTTTCATGTTTCTAAGAAAAAATCTATATTGAGAGTTTAATTAAAAGATAAGAAAAGCCAATCAACAAATGAAACAGCAATTGAGAGGATTTCCAAGGAAAAGTCTAACACAAAGATACTATATCATTAATATTACAAGCACTGAATAAGCAAAACCAGACCTCTTCGCTTTTGAGAAAAAAAAAATATGTTTTTTAGGGAGAAATGTAGTGGATTATTTCACCTATGGGGGTCAGAGGAGGTAAAATAGAGACATAAAAAGGAAAAAAAAACCATGAACCAGATAATTACATTTCCAAACTGATCATTGCAAGGAAGAAGTAAAACTGACTCTGTGGTGCATGGGAGGAAGCCTCGATGTTGGTCCTTCAGCATGCCTAGGTTAGTGAGGAAAGACCCCGCAAGGCAGGAGAAACAGCTAAGATTTAAACGGTGTGGAGGCAG
Organism: Dinomys branickii; assembly: GCA_004027595.1. Classification (NCBI taxonomy): domain Eukaryota; kingdom Metazoa; phylum Chordata; class Mammalia; order Rodentia; family Dinomyidae; genus Dinomys; species Dinomys branickii. The sequence continues at coordinate 43,938 of PVLD010001384.1, forward strand.
ACTGCTCAAGTGCGCCCTCTGTGGGGAGATCTGGGGGCTGCTTTAGACGCACAGCAATGTTCCTAGCACGCGCTAGGAGGAACTGGGTGACACGTTTTAGAGACGTGAGCTGGACCCTCTGTGACACGACAGCGGTCATGCAATGAGTTCTGTGCCTTCTTGCATGAGAATTCATTTAGGAAACTTAGAATCGGAACCGTCTATTGATCCAACTGCATTTAAAATATTTAGGTGTATTTTGGAAAGCTAATATATCTTTTTAATTAAGAATACTTAGATAAGTCTTGCTAATGAGGTATAGAACACTTGTGGTTTCCTGCTCTCTCTCTCTCTCTCTCTCTCTCTCTCTCTCTCTCTCAGACACACACACACACACACACACACACACAGAGAGGCACAAAAAGGGATTATTAAACTTGCATGTCAACCTGGAGGAAGAGTTTGAGTCCCTTCAAGGTCGTGAGTTCAGTTTTGACCTCCACAGGCTGACTGGATCTTCCTCTGCCTGTACATTTGAGTTCTTCCTCTCTATCTCTCTATGAATGGTGTCATCTGCTCCTTCAATCACCAGTTATGTGTAGGTTGGTTAGGCTAAATTTGGTAGCTTTTATTTAATGTTGACACTTTTAAACCTAGTTTGAAACAGGGTTTGGAACCAGGGATAATCTCTATTTTGTGCACTTAAAATGTATTTTAATGAGACTGCTCTGGCTGCTGAGCACTAAATGGATTAATAGAAAGAATAAAAATGGTAGTAAGGTGATCAGTGGGGTCCTAACTGCAAAGATTAAAAATAATTAAGTTTCACAGGTACTTTAAGGAACAAGGAAAGAACTGATAAATTTGTGCCCTGCCAATTTATCATGGAGATAAAGTTAGTAGAGTATATAATAAGATATATGAAAACTTAAAAGTCCCTCCCCAAAAAATGTATTATAAATGCAAAGTTTCACAGTACAACAAAAACCAGGAAAACGAGATGAAGTAAGGGAAGAAAATATACCAAATATATTAGATAAAATATAGTTAATTTTATATTCTTAAAATTATTTGCAGAAAAGCCACCATATCCATACACATATATGAAATATATACATCTATATATACACATACACATATGAAGCATACATATATGTGTGTGTTTGTATGTCTATACATGTTATATGTAAAGTGTTTGTTTACTAAATTCCTTTTCCAAGACCAAGGTACTAACTCTACATTATCACAAAGGGTTTAAGGAAGTATAGCGTGCTTGAAAATATTACTCTCTGTTCTACACACTTGTGAGTTACTTCTAGTAAAAGTCACTGGGAACTTCCAACTTTAAAGCAGAGAAATACGGGAGCAGCAGGGGCGCTCGTTCCACTTTCCAAAGCCCACAGAATCAGTCCCATCATGGTTTAGGGTACTTACAGTTGCAGCCTTTCCACGGGACCAACCTTTTCACAGACGTCCCCTCACTGTCCTGTGGCTCTGCCCCGCCGCACCTTTCCTTCTCCAGAACTATTAGTGGCTTCCTTGTGATCTCCCTCACTCTAGCGAGAATACATTTGTCTCTATTTTTGAAAATTCTAACCTTGAGTATCTTCTTTTTTTTTTGGCATGAGTCAGTTGTTTTCAACTCTCCTTTCACATTATAAACACTTTTAGAGAACAAAAATGGAATACAAATCTAACTCTGCCAGGTAGTCAGGCCACTTTAATCACAAGATTTGGGAGTGGGACATAAGCCTTTTGAGCTCCTTGGCTTAATACTCACTTCCAGAAAAGCACAGCTTAAGAGGTTTGTTTCCAAGAGCCACTGATACCTGCCCTGTCACGCACAGTGTTCCTGAGATTTTTTTTTTCCCTTGCACATAGAATCGTGCAATAAGGACTTCTTGGGTATTTTTTTTATATGGCATAATTATTTTCAGATTCACCCAGATAATTTTGTGTATTATTTTGTTTATTCATTTACTATTGATAAATATGTGGCTGTTTCCTCTTTGGAGATGTTTGATAGTACAGCCCCCGCTGGGCTTTATTCTTACAGATAAAGTTGCTGTAAACACTGATGTACCACAAAAAATAGAAGGGGAAGAAAGTAATTTTCTTCAGAGAACGAGCCCCTCTGACACCTGAAGTTGCCGTGAAAGCCCTCTTGTACACATCACATAAGTCAGGGACGAGAGACTGACTCATCCCTCGTGGCTCATTTCTAATGCTTGCAGATATTACTTTTCTCTCTTTTGAAACCAGCAAAAGTTCTCTGAGCAAGACATTGTCGCTCTACGCCAGTGTGGCTCAGAGGTGAAGGTGAACCGCATGAGGTTACTGCTGAAGCCCAGTGCCAGCTCTCACTCCACCCGTCTGGAACAGGCAGTAGGTTCTGCACTAAAACCCCGGACCCGAGTGCTACTGGCCCGAGGAACTCATCTGAGAAGCACACAGCAGTGTCATTTACTCTCTCTTGCTCTGGCTTGCCTCCTCACTGTCCTGTTCTTTTGCTAGAATTTACATTCTGGATCACAGACTGTCTTTATCATCTTTCGTCATTCTCAACGATACCAAGAAGTAAATTCACTGATCTTTCCTCTCCTTCACCCCAAGATCTGAATCTTGTCCAAAAGAAACACTACTTTGATATCTCTGTTTTAAATATTTATTAGTCATTTTCCCACCATCTGCATCACCCTGTGATCCTCACAGTTCTCTTGATTCTATTCTGTGTGCATTACCCTAATTCCACGGACTGGTTAGGAAACAGAGTACTTTGATAATCTAGAGTTGCTCAAAAGGGTTGCTCCACGCTGCACGTCTCTTTCCTTCATTGTTAGCGAAAAGCGGAGACAAGCAAGGATTCTGCACTTCTGATATCCCGAGCGAGCTGTTAGCCCTGTAACCACTGAGTGTTTCACTTTGTGTGGTCGCTGTCGGAGCCCGTGACATATGTGTGCAGTGATTCTAATGGACCCCGAAGCGCGCACACCGGTGAAAGGACAATGAGCTTCGTCAGGAAGGAGGGTTGGAGCTTGTCTCTTAAATAAGGGGTGAATAGAGGAAGCAATGGGGATCGTTTTGTTTGTTTTTACTGCAATGGGATTAAGAAAGGGATTATCTAAGCTTACAGATTTGTTCCTTAAAATGCTAATTCAGATATTGTATTAATTATTGCTAAATGTTCACGGGTTGTGCGTTTTCATCACTTCTCATATTTGATGAGTACCTTATTAGAAAATTTGGGGAAAAGCACTTCAATGCTAGCAAGATATAATTTTAAGAAGTGTAAAAATAAAATCGTGTACCCCCTAAGCGATAAGTGAGAAGCATACGTGTATATTAATGGTGAGCTCTGGAGAACAACGACTTATCAGAGCGTACCCTACACTGGCTTGCATGGTTCCGGTGTATGTTCTGTTCACAGTATTCCACAGCTCGGCCTTGCTAAATGTATTATACATTTCTGTCATGAGCTGGAATGTTATAGTAATTTAGATTGTTAATCACCTCAAAACCTCTAGCTAAACATTGAAGGCAGAATGCAATTTGTTTATATTTTCACCTTCTATCCACTCTCACCTTTATTGATTTCTAGTTACTACGCTTTCTGGTTATTTTGTGCAGCTAATGTGCTTCTGTTTACTACGTTGGAATAAGCACTAATAACAATAAAGCCCAAATGAAAAAGAGAATTCTTTTTTTTTTTTTTTTTTTTTTTGCGGTACTGGGGATCGAACTCAGGACCCTGAGCTTGCTAGGCAAGCGCTTATTCCACTGAGCTATATCTCCAGCCCCCAAAAAAGAGAATTCTTAAAACATGCCTTGGCATAATACCCTTAATGACGTGTACTCCCCTGCAACTATTCTTATTTCACTTTTAAAGAACTTTTAAAATCAGCCTTCCAATGAAGTTAAAGGGTGGTTTTTAAAAAATATCTTTAAAATTCACTTAATAGATGCTAAAGTATTAAAATACAGAAAGAGAACTATTTAACAAGTAAAATGGTAAACATATAATAAAGTGAAAGATGATGTATACAATGAGAAGATTTTGTTCAAACTTAGTCCATAGTAATTAAGTTCACAAAATAAATAAGATTCACACATACCTGAGCGTTACATTTGCCCTTGCAGACAGATCTTCTATTTTTTTTTTTTTTTTTTTGGCGGTACTGGGGATCGAACTCAGGACCCTGCACTTGCTAGGCAGGCGCTTATTCCACTGAGCTATATCCCCAGCCCCAAGACAGATCTTCTAAGACAGAGACGGACTCGGCATCAGTAACGTGCACGACATAGTAGATTAAGACTGGTGCACATAAAAAGCTAATAGACTTAAAAGAAATGTGGATGAGATAACTTGATGAGTTGCATTTGATACATGACCTATATGACTTAATATAAAGACTTAGCTCACTGAAGCAAGTAACTAAATTGTTCTTATGTGATGTCATTACTATTTATCATAGGGAAACCAAAATGTCTTTGGCCCCAGAGTTGTGTAAACAAAATAATAGGACATATTTTTTTATTTAGTTTGCACATAATGGTGAGTCAGTTTTTATTCTATAATATGGAGACACAAAATTTAGAGCAAATACATGTACATTTATTTGACTGCAATAAAGAAAACCACCAGTGAAATTCTTTTTGAGTCAGGCTTTCACAAATTAAATTTCTTTTCCTTATTTTATTCTTTGACCTTAAATAAATCATCTAGTCTTTAAGCATAAGTTGTAGAAGTAATAAAATGTGAATTATACTGCTATGTTGGTCTTAACCAGACAAGAAGACAATAAAGCATTGAGTTCAGAACATAGCAGAGATATTCACTGAACAAAACTAGAACATGTACTATATTATAGACATTATGCACACATATAAAAAGAAAGGCACTATTATGAATTCACCGAGATTCTTAAAATACTGCAAGGAGACAGAAATGGTTATTTTCAGAGTATTTGCTACATTACTATGCATATTTCACATAAATAAAATAGTTGCATATATCAAAGCAAAATTGAGCAGTTGTGCTTTCAAAGTTAAAAATGCTTCTTGGATTAAAGCCACAAAAGCATCTTTTCTTCCACTGGAACAAATATACAAATGAAAGAAAGATTTCACTTTCTAAAGTTGCAACTGGATAGAAATATTGTGGAATTATTTTCCTAGTGAGCGTTTTCACATCCAATTACAAAAAGAATGAAGCTGTTTTCTGTGATTTTTATTCCTTAAAATAATTATGTTGTGCTTTATTTTGAGTTTTGTTAACATGAGCTTTGTTAACTTTACAATATCCTGTTAGATAACAGAGAAAGCAAAACTGCTCAGTGCCAGAAAATGAGAAGGGTGAAGCTAAATGGAATTAGTTGCATTAAATTAAGTATAGATACATGTAACAAAATTTCACTTTACTTCAAAAAAGCAAGGAACTGAAAAGTCCTTTTGACAGAGCTTGACCTTCTAGGATAGATTGTGCTATAGATTAACCGCTAAAGCCTACAAAATAATAGGAGTTGGGGAAATGATACAAGACCAGGGCTTTCACAAAACATGGTAGGTAACATATGGCCATGGCTTAATATTATGGTGCTTTGTCTTGTAAAAACTTCCAATTCATGATTACTTCTTGGCTGTCCTGATCTGTCTCTAGCCAGCTAGTGACACACACACACACACACACACACACACACACACACACACACACATTTTAATCTCTCACGCAGAAGAAAATTTCTTATAATATTTGGTTCAGGATGTTACTAAAAATCTGAGACTGTGAAAACTTTCACTTTGTCAGAGATATGTTTATAACATTAAATTTAATATTGGAAGCAAAGTGGATCACTTAGATCATCTCTACATGGAGACAAAGAAAGATTATGATTATTTTATATCACATTCAATAATTTACAAATCATTATTTCCAGATGGATGGATTGGATGCATTGAACGTTTATAGCTTGCTAAAGAAAGAATATGGTTTGGATCTTTGGATCAATGGTCTTTAGAAATTTGTAAGAACAGCATAACTGTGCATATTAGGCCTATATTTATAATTTGTCAATTAAAAAGTCTATAGGCATCTGATTGTGCAACTGAAACAGGGAAAAGTGAATTTTGCCCTTATGTTTGCACATAAATGTCCACATGAGTGATGAATGATATTGATGTTATTTCTCTTGCCTGCATCAATCTGCATGCAAACACAGAGACGATTACATGAGTAGCTAAAGGCAATGGCTGTCTCCTCAAAAGGAATGATGCTATTTTAGTCAGAATCACACAAAAAATGTACATCATCAGAACATAGCACTGACCGAGAATTTAATTGTTCCTGTAAAAGCTCCGTGAAGTGTTTGAATAGGAAATTTATTGACTTAGGAATTACCAACACAGATGCTCATGCCCATCGCATGCTTTCTTTGTATTAAAACACGATTTGATGGTTCCTGGTACAAAACTAGTCCAAGTCAATTAAAAAGCAAATAAATAGTCCCAGCGGAGGGTAAATTGCCTTCTGTGTCTTCATGATGCTGTGTGCACCAGGAAGATAAGATGTTGTCAATCTGTTAAAATCGCAGCGAATCCATCCTTCTCTACTGTGAGCAGAAAAGCTCTAACACTTCGAACATTTGTGTAAGGTCATTTGTCTACGCTGTGGCAAATCTGTGGGATAGAAAGGTCACAGTATTTCTTCCTATGAGTTAATACTGACTGTAAAATAATAGAGAATGTTCCAAAAGGTTCATGATTTGAGACACTTTGTTTTGTTTGAAGCTGACTTCAAGTGTTTCTGCTTTACTCATTTGATATAGAGTGATACAAGCATGAGGAAAAGCCAACAGCATTAGTGTTGTTCAGGATAGGTAATTTATCGAAGTGTCTCCATGAAAACACATGCTAATGTGCCTACTTCCAATGACTTAGTGCCACCAACTAATGCCACTTGATGCCACCCCTTCCTTGATATTCCCTGGCAGTGTTTAGTTGTACAGAATTTTGTTTTCACTACACAGCAGAAAGGTGAGCATGACAGTTGAGATAATAATAGGAAAATAATAGAAACATCAACTATGCAATTCATTTTTATGTTACCAATGTATGTTCCAAATATGTTCATTATTTCCACTTTTCCTTGTGTAATATTATAAAATAATAATTTTGTAGGGACTATTCTGACTCAGCTGTGTACAATTCACTGCTGATATGCTGATATTGGAAGCTACTCTCCTGTCATCTGAGGTATTTCATTATTGCTGAGAAGCTCTAGGTTTTCCTTTTTATGGCTGTGAACTGCATATAGTACAGCCCCTTCTCATACATAGAGTTCTCCGCTCCTTCTCAACTCTCTATAAAGAGAAAACACACCCTGACAGTCTCTTTGCTTGGCTTTTTCCTTGGAAAATGTGGATATGTAACTATTAAACCTTCTATACCTTCTCAGTATGTCTGGATACATCAGATGTGAATTTGCAGGGAGTTCCACCTTCCATTCACAGGGTGTCACCAAAGCATTTATAGTCTGAGTAAGCATGAGAAGTAGCCGTGACATGATGATGTGTTGACTCCAGACTCGCCTCCCGTTTGTGTATTGGAACCATCCAACAAGACATCAAGAAATCATTTCTTACAAGCTCTGCTACTCACTCCAGATTTTGGGAGACAAAACTACACTCTCAGGAAATGTGTTTACTCTTTCAGCTAAAGGTTTGCTTTTACCTTATGAAAGATTCTCTCAGTTTTTTCTGCTGGTACAAGATTTCTGCCTCCATTATCAAGAACACTTTCACCCAGGAATGCGCTCCCTTTGCTAACACGTTGAAAGAAATGAAGTGAAGCTTGTGATGTGATGTATCACTTACAATAGGAAAAGTCCCATCGTATTCTGTAATGTCAGTGTATACTAGAAGAGGCAAACTTCTGGTTTTTAGCCAGAAATAGACGAGTCCCAATAAGCAGCTTAAATTTTCCATCCTATCTAATTATTTTTTTGAGCAGTCTCGGAGTACAAGGTAATAGAAAGGTACCTGGCTCATGACAACAGCAACACGGAGGGACATGGTACTGTTGAAATACAGATTTTTAAAAAGATACCGACAGCTGTAGAGTAGGGCACACAAATGATTATGTTTAAAGAGCACTCCTTCAATATTCTCAGAGAAGCAGCTCAGTATGGAAATGTACTGATGGACATGCCCCTAAGCCTCTGAATCCTTTAGAGCACTCAGCTGCCAGTTACTATGCCAAGCTTTCTTCCCTGTTGGTGTAGCTCAGCCTGGCAACTGATGAAAAAGTACTACTATTTCAAAGAGCCTGGGGAGATGGTTACCAGGCAGCCCCCGCTGCGGGCTGGATGGGTGTCTCAACTCATAGCTCTCGGCAAACAGGTGGCACCCTGATGAGGGCTGCTGTCCCAAGGCTCCTCGGGGTTATAGTTATGAATTATGATCCATCATTCCGGAGAACCCTGATCTGAGGCTGTGAACAATGCCCTTGGGCTTGCAAACTAATAGAAGACAGATTGTTGCAACAGGGCAAATTGGACACAATGGAAGTTGTCCCCCATAGTCTACTTTATGCCAACATTTCTAGTTGTAGAACCATTAAAATATAAATATGTTCTGCGACAAGAAGGAATTCTGAGTAACTTAGAATATTGTTTCAAAATACCCCCAGGACTATAGCAGTATGTAGACAGTGGGTATTGAAGAATATTTGAACTGCTGGAAATAATAGATAAATATATAATACAGGTGAACATTACAAAGAAGTATAATGTAATACTGGTAATGATAAGGATACATATGAAAATAAAGACTTAAGATAAAGTTTCCTTTGGGCACTTTTAGAGAAAAGTAAACTAATACCTCAAGCAACTGTCACATTTTAAATAAAACTAAAAAATTACGATTGAGTAAGCAAAAGTGCAGATAATCAATATAGTAAACATTTGCAATCTTTCTAGTCTAACCAAAATTGAAGATGCTAAATGGCTTTAGCATTTTCCATCTGAAACTATGCACGTTAGTACTAATTATATATTAACATGGTGAATGACATGTCTTGTATAATTACTCATAACTTAAGCAATCCATTTTTAAATCCCTAGTTATTAATGAAGTAAAACTTTTATCAACACACAAAGCTTACATTGCTTAGAGACTCTGAAGCCCATATAATCATATATAAATAACCAGATCACCTACTCCAAGGAAAAAATACCTTAAAAAGAGAGTATATTTTCAATTCATAATTCCATTATGTATTATATTGCATAGGAAATATGTATGTTCACAAACACCTTCAAATATCATGTAAAAAATAAAACCAAGTTAATTAGAGAAGATTAAATGGTAAAGTATCATTTTCAAAACTAAATTATGTACATTTTACATAAAAGCAAAATAACGAGGGCTTGCATTTTAAGAGAAGAAATCCGAGCCTGCAGAAACTGGAACTTTATAGTGGGCACTGAGCCTGCTTGCCATTTCCCTTGAAGAAAGACTTTCTCCTGCCCAGAAAGTAAACACTGCCTGCTCTTTGCGCCCCTGCTCCGGACGGGGAAGTAGCCCCGTGGATTAAAGCCATAGGCAGATGAACCCTTCCCCTTTACAGAACAACATTCCTATTCAGGCAGACAGTTCAGTAAACATGCAGGAAAATATAGACGTCTGTCAGTATCTTTTCTCACAAGGCATGTAAAAACCCAAAAGTTCTGAGGAAGAATTGTCTACCCAAAATATATTGAAAGAACATATATTTTAAATAGTGGCATAAGTGTAACATTAACCGCATAAAAATGTGTGTAAATATCCATACACATACAATATCAGTCAATACAATTTCTGAAATTGAAAAATGAGATGCACGGAGAAGGCAAAAAATGTTTGCACACGTCACTGTAGTAAATTCACCTAAGACAAATTCTGATAAATAATAAAAAGCATAAAAATATGTTACTGGCAAAAAATATTACAGCTGTGTTTTTCAGCTGGTAAGAGGAAAGCTATGTATTCCACTGTCAGGCTGAATTGTATCACTTGTAAACATAAAATAAATTGTTTTGGCTGACATGTAGGGTATGTTTGGACTTAAACAAGTGTATGGTAAAATTCCAGCAGTCTGTTCAACATCTATAACCCTTTGTTGCAAATATGTGATCTCCCAAGGAGTGTGCATTTCCCAACCAGAGGGACCCTTACACTAAATTATCAGAGGTTAGGAATAGGGTCAGGATGTATACGCAACGTTCTCCTCACATGCTTAGAAATAAAACTTTCTTGCACAAGAGCTCGTCTACTGCACCTTCCTATTCACAAAAACACAGATGTGGAAGACCCTTAGTTCTAACTATAGAAGTAACAACCGTTCCTGAAGTGAATGCAGATCCCACGATGGACGCAACTGCGTTCCTTGATGACATTTGAAGATAGAAGTGGCTCACCTGTCAGAACTCATGAGTTCTACTTATTAAAAGATAAATATTTATCTTAACCAGATCTTTTCATTTTGACTTCAAACATTTAGAGCAGCTTAATTTTATCTAATAAAGGTAGTTAAATAAAAGACAATGCTCAACATTTATGTTCAATGAATAATCTAAGCAGAGCTAATATAGATAAGAACAGGCAGATTTAGACAACGAATTGTGCTAAGAAAGTTACATTTGTGAATTAAAACTGTGAATAAATATTATGTGTCCCTTCATATTTAAAAAAAGATATTTAATTAACAGGAAGTTAATGTTTTTGAAGTTAGAAAACAATTGAGTATAATTTAAAAGTTAGACAACAAAGCTCAAAACTATGCTTTCAAAAAAGTCTGTATTGTAAATGATAAAATGTAGTTAGTTAACTGAAGAAGAGTAAAATATAAGAAAGAAATAAAGCCTTTCTCTAGAACACAAAAGAAAAAATAATTTATTCATTGTTAAATTTATTGGTACATTTTAGATATATATGATCACATTCACTGTAGGAGATTTATACCTGGAAATGTTACATCTTTCATCTTTTTTCCCATTCCCCTCCCCTCCCTCCAACCCTGCTGTTCCTCCTTATTTACAAAATCTTTGTTTTCCTTTGTTTCCTTATAGTCCTTCTTTATTCCTTGCCCCTCCCTTCCTTTCCCATTCCCTGATCCCTGTTCCCTTCTCATTTGAACATTTTCTTCCCATTTCCCAATATCTATGATATTTTTTCATCCTTATTTACACTATTGGTTTCACCCACCAGAGAAACAATGTAGTATTAAACATGTATGTCTGATTTATTTCATTAATATGTTCTCACGGTGCATCCATTTACCCGAAAATGTCTCAAGCTTATCATCCCTTATGTCAGAGTAGGTCTCTATTGTATAAAAAATTTCTTTACCCTTTCATTGGTTGATGAGCATTTGAGCTATTTCTAAGATAAAACTATTACAAATGGTGCTGCTATAAATAGGGGTGTGCACATGTCATTGTGGTATGATGCTTTCAATTCTTTAGGGAAGATACCAAGAAAGGGAATAACTGAGGAAAACAGAACCTCTGGTTTTAGTTTTTTGACAAATCTGCACACCGGTTTCCTGGGTGGCTGTACCAGTCTACACTCTCATTTTGTGATAGATTCACTCTGTTGTGGTTCATGGGGTTGTGCTCCTCATCATCTTTGTCTAGAATGCTCTCAGACCATGGTGGAGTGCCGGGTTGTTTATCATCCATTTATACAGGTGTTCTTTGTCATGGAAGTGTCTTATTTCTCCATCGATTTTGAAAGATAGTTTATGGAGTACATCAATCTGGTTTGGAGGTCGTCTTGACATAGTATAATTAACATATGTAGGCCAGATCTTAGGAAATGGGCCACTTCTTACTTTGTAATTTTATTTATTTATTTATTTATTTATTTATTTATTTATTTTTGCAAAAGGGTCTTGCCATGTAGTTCAGGCTGGTTTTGAACTCACAATGTGGTCTAGGTACAATGTGGCCCAGGCAGGATTAACCTTGGGGTGATCCTCCTGCCTCAGCCTCCTGAGTGCTGGGGTTGGAGGGATGCACCACCATGCCTCACTGTGCCATTTTTTGTTTTATAGAAAATATCATAAAAAATTAAAAGCAGATTATTGAATAAATTTTTAACATATATGATGAAGATTAAACTCCTGAAACACATAGATGACCAAACATGTGAAAACGTTCCCTTATGAGACACTAATTACAAAATAATAATTTATTTGTTTGCTAATTCAGCAAAACATTTTAAGTAACATGGTCATGCAATGAACTGTGTAGCCATTCAGAATACTCTGGTGTACAAGGTCAAAGAAGTTTTCTAACTGCTTTCCTTTACAGAAGTGAGAGTCCAAGTCAATGGATGTAAGCAAATAGTGGCCTACCTACATACGTAAGCATTGTGGTTAAAATAAAGAATTGATATTGGTTCTGTAGATATTGGTTCTATTAGAAGTTCCATTAGAATAAAGGACTTTCTTCCAATTAATTCCTCAGGTGGAGTAAGCCTTTAGTTAAGACACACTATCGCATATCAAGCACGGTAAGAGGATAGGTCAGGAGCACTATTCCCGTCAGAATGTTACAAGGCTTTAGGTGGCTGGCACAGGGGAGGAGCAAGAGTCAATATCTACTTGCGTGAAGTGGAGAGGTCAGACTATGCGGAGCCTGCCAACTGGCAAGTTCAGCTGCTTGATACAAGGCGACAGCAGAACATTCGTGTGTGTAATGTTGGGATGAAATGGACTATCAAGGAAAAGATCTGTGCTTTGGAAAGTTCTGTCTTAAGGGTGAAAAGAAAACCAGGAAGCTACTAAGTTAATGTGGGTCAGTGGTAATGAGGACTTGATACAGGAAAGTGGAGAAAATAGGAGAGAGATTGGTAAAGCCCAGAAATAGGTATTGCAGAAGTAAGCGCAATAGAACGCATGGTGGATTGGTTGGGCTGTGAGAACCGAAAGAGAAGCAAGGACACGAGGTATTATTTTAGTGGATCATGTATGGGAAAACATGCCATGTGCTTAGCTAGGAATAGTTTGAGTTTTTTATTATATAAGGTGCTCACTTGAAAAACATCAGTAAAAGCCAACAAAAGTCAGTAATTAAAATACTAATGACTGGTTTCCTATCAGAACTTCCAGGGGCCAGGATGAAGTAGTGCATATTCAAGGGCCGACACACAACTGTTACCCCAAATCCTATGTTTTGTTCCCTGGTCCTTTTGTCGGACATTCTTGGCTATAAGCAAATACTTGAGATGTTATGGTTGATACATTTTGTCAACTTGGGGAGTATAGAGCTCTGGCTGAGTGATTCAGCAGGAAGCTAAGTTGCTTACTTTGTGTACATCCTAAGCCTGTGGAAGAGGAGGGCATGGAGATTGTGTGAGAGCTACATGCCCCCTGGGTGAGCATAGGCTGTTTACAATGTAAGGGAAGAGAAGAGGCTGCTTGCTGCCATTCCTCCCTTTTGCTGGTAGTTTTTGCTGTGCTCTGCTGCCCTGAACAGTTTGCCCTCTGCCATGTGCCACTCTGCCTCAGAATCAGCCAAATATGGACTGAAACCTCCACAAACTGTAAGCTAAATAAACCTTTCCTTCCTTCATTTTGAGGGTTGGGTATTTTATCTGAGCAATGAAAGAAAAGTAACCAAGACATGAGACCAGATAATTTATAGACTATAAATACATTGGACTCACAGTGCTGGAGGCTGAGAAGCCCGAGGACACTGCAGAGGTGTCCTCAACATCCGGGCAACATTTCTTGCTGCAGGTGGCACCATGCAGGGCATCACCAGATGAGAGAGGCCATACATGCCAAGTTGGGTGCCTCCCTGCCTCGGTATAAAACCACTAAGACCATCCTTGTGGCCCTGCTCACAAGATCTTCTCTAATTCTGGTAACTTTCCCAGAGCTCCATTTTGAAACATTGTTAACAGATAAACTTGCGGATTAAGTTTCAAACATGAACTTTCACAGGACACCTTCAAACATAACAACTATCTTTCAAGAATAAAAGAAAATGAAGCCATCTGGAGGCAGAGAAGAGCTAAGAGAATGTGTAATTAGCAGGTCTGCTCTAAAAGTACATCTTCAAAAGTTCTTGAAACAGAAAGCAAGTGACGAAAGAAAAAACCTAGAAATGAGAATGAAGGAAGACAAGAGGTAGAAGAAACAAAAATAGTATAGGTAAGTACATCTTCTTTTCCTTTAATTATGTTTGGAACTGAAAATGGAACAGTGTCTAACGGCACTCTCCGGTTAGGCATGCTATGTAAGACGATTATCTGCAGAGAGACTTAAACTTGTATAAGGGTTCTACACATCACTTGAAATCATGAATTTTTTCCTTAGATCTCTGTGGTGATGGAGTAGTGTTCTACTTAACTCTGGGGAGTGGTAATCTCCCCACGATAAATAGGATAGATCTATAAACACATATTGTTTCATTCAATTTCCTGGCTATTATGATGTTAGGCTTGAATTTAACTACCGGGGAAAGACAGGTGATGGGTACTGGGAATGACTAGGGGATGACTTTCCATATTCCTTCCGTGTCATAATTGTGCCAGATGACAAAGAGCAACATATGGAGCTCTGACTTGATGAAGGATCTCTGGTTAAAAGCAAACCTCTGGTGTGTTGAATATTTGTGCATCTTGCCAAGCTTCATGGCAATTTTCCTGACTTCTCTTCCAAAACTGAGGAGGCTAGAAGCTAGTAGATCAATTTAAGTGTCAAAATACTTTGAAAACAAAATATGTCACTGCTGAATTTTGGATTTGGCTACATTATCCTTTATGAATGAAGCAAATAAAGACATTTTCAGATAAAAGAAAGGCATGGGTCTTTTGTCAGCCACCATTTTTTGAAAACCACATGGTAGCTTAGAAAAATAAGCACACATTTTTCCAGAAATTCTATTTGCACCTATTTACCCACGCAGAGTAAACATGTTTAAAAAAGACTTAAACATAAATGTTCACAGTAACATTTTAATAACAGAATAAAAATGTTTAACGATGCATGAATAGAAGAATGAATGACATACCGTTATATATCCACACAATGAAATATTCTATTGCAGTAAATGTGAGTGACTTATTAGACATAAAACCTCATGGATGACCCTCAAAACCACAGGAGTGACTGTAGGATCTTCTATGTAATAGCGTGTCCTGGTGCATATATTGGAAATTCTAGAACAAACATAAATGTAAAGAACATATAAGCAAAGAACCTGAAATCTCTGGGAATATGTAGGATATACTAATGTGAAGATAAAGGAAGGAATTCTTCTGGAATATCTGTAATATACTATATCTATGTAGGATTTTGCATAGGTAGATAAATTCATAATAATGCAATATCCAAGAACTAATAAAAAATTCCATTTACATTTTTTGTGACCTATGTTCCTTTTTTTTCCCTTTGAGACCAAGAGTCTCAGTTTGGACCCTGCCTGGCCTTCACCTCATCATCTTCCTGCCTTATGCGCCAGAGTCCTGCTACTACAAGAACAGGTCACCACAGCTATCTCAAAGTGACTATTTCAATGATAAAAGCTCTTAATATATGGAATTAAAACATACTGCAATTGCAGTTTTCATATAAACACTTTTAGCAGCAAAAATTTCAAAGAAAATCAAATGAAAAGCAAGCTTAGATGTAATTTAAAGATTCCTTTATTTCATTTTCTGAAGTTGGGGTTTGTTACCCTCCAAAATAGTTTCTGCCCAAATCTCTCCCCTGCAACCTCACTGGAGATTTCTCCTTTGTGTTCCTGCTTCTTCCCGCGGATGCATCTGCCATGGTATTTCTTTTTGAAGTAGCTGTCTCTATTACTATGCTACAGACTGCTTTACGCCAGAGAATGTGCTTCATTTACCTTTAGTCTCATTGCTAGAGCCTGGCACAGAATTTGCCTGTAACTAGCACTCAGTGAAAGCTCAGAAAAGCAATTCACAGTCATAAATGATTAAGTGAAAAAAATTTCCCATCCTTTTGCAGTATGGTAGAACAGTAAGTCCCTTAGTATTTGGGTTAAAGTGGGGCTCAGAAATTTAAACATACTTATCACCCAGCTAATAGAAATGAGTGAGGCAGGTTTTTTAAAAAAAAGGAAAAGATTTTTAGTAGGAAGGAATTTGAAACCTTGGAGTCTCTCAAAGTACGTTACGTCCTCCCTCACTGTCTGCTCAATTTTGTCAGGTAGGAATACAAATTGAGAACTTCTGTTTTTTTTAAAGAGTGCAGCTTTCAGCTTTTCTTAAGATCAGGCAAAACTACACATTCACTGAATGTCTGGGTCATATGAATTACAATTCAATTCCAGGATCTGGTCTGAGGGATCCCAGGCTGTAGTCTTTTCTACAAAATATCACGGGCAAAATAAACAGCAGTGAAAGGGTACTACGTTAGAATTTGCTTCTATTTTGCATTAAATAAGCACAGAGTATATTTCTTTATTTGCTCAAATTAGAAGTTTCTTTTCCTTTTTTTTATTTTAGAGAGAAAAGAACAATAACAAAATATCAATAGACAAAAGCAAGACAAATGAAAACAAAAAAAACATACAGATTTCAAAACAAGATGATAGGAATGAACAGTGTTTGTTATATTACATATCGTAATCTTCAACGAAGTTGTTCAGATTACCAGATGTAAGAATGCACAATTGATCAAACTATTAAAGAGAATTGAAAAATGTAGTTACATAACTGTGGATAAAAACATTTGAACAGAGAGACCCATAAACTAGTTGTTCATGATTTAAATTATCAATAATAAATGTCTAATATTGTCAAATATCTTAGTCTTTGAAACAAATCATACAAAAGCATTTCCCAGAATGGATCCTTACTTACAGACAATTCAGAATTATAAAGCATACTACTTCTATCACTCTTATATTTTTCTTTCTAGGTCACCATGTTAGTTATGCATTTATTTAAGATTGAACCTTATATGCTCTGTATCAGGCTAAGTGTGAAAATACCTAATTCAATATCTATTCATGATCAAAAATTATCAAAGTTCTTTAACCACTATTTTACTCATCTGCTGAGACACACACATACAGACACGTGTATATACACATGTGCACGTGCACACACGCACTATTTTTTGCTTTAGTAAATTTGAATAATCTCTTTCATAATCACTAGAACAATCACCCTTTGGAAATTTCCCCATACACATTATTTACTTAGTGCAAGACTCCTACCTCAAATTTAAAAGTTTTAGACATTAATATGTTTGAAAACTGAAATAAAAATGGAAAGGGGACATGTGATTTCACATTTCTTAAACTATCTCTTATAAATATGGTATCTCTATAGGTATGCCATTGCTATGTGCAAATTATACGTATTCTCCACAAACTGGAGAGTGCAATTACAAAGTGAAACTTAATAAACTCATCAGGTAAATTGGTTTGCCAGATACTTGTGCCTTTAGACAGTTGTAGCTGAGAAACAGTAAATGACAGTTGGTTAAAATGATTAATGCAGTGATATATTTTAATACAGGACTCAAAGACTGCATAAAGGAAAGGAAACAAATGTTTAATTAATGTAAGTACCAATTCTGGGATTGAATGATGCTTAAAGGGAGATTTCATAATCAATATATTATAGCAGTATATTCTGGTGAACGTAAAATTTAACAATTACATGAGTCCCATGAAAGTTTGCACCACTGGTGTTCAATAATATTTAGCTTGATCTTGAGATATGCAACATTGCTTGCTCTCCCCTTTTTTGGCCCAATTTGCTGAATGTAGCTAATGGGAATTTGGCTCTGTGGGAAACCATCTCTGATTTCGCAGTGAATGTCAGAATAAAATTAGCAATTTCTTTCTTTTTTTTTTTTATTTTTATTTTTTTTTTTTGCGGTACTGGGGATCGAACTCAGGACCCTGCGCTTGCTAGGCAAGTGCTTATTCCACTGAGCTATATCCCCAGCCCCTAAAATTAGCAATTTCTAACCAACATAATATTTATATATTCTTCCACTGGAGCACATGGAAGAATACATAACTAAATTCATATATTAATAGGCTTAAGAGTGTTTTCCATTTTGAATGCTTTTTGATACTAAGAATAATTTGATTTCAATTTATTTTCCATATGTATATCTATTTATAAATTATAATTATAATAATTTTAAATTCAAGTTCAATTTTATACTTCCTAACTTAATGTATCTAAAAATCAATACAATGGAATTATTGATTATTTTGTATGAGTGTCCTCATTTGGGGGACTATTTATAACTAAATATATGTGAAAATTCATTACCAAGTGACATAAATCATGAAGAAACATACAACTTTCTGCAAGCAGGGAAGCTATCTCTAATTTGAAGGATTCCATAGCACAATGATGTCATCAAGAAATAGTTCTGTCTTTGTTTGCTAAATTTCTCATATACCACTGACCAAATATGTATCTTAAGTGTCAAATATTGGTAATTTGTCAATAAGAAGACAACTGGAAATTTTCTGAACCACTCCTGGTTCAAAGAAGGCAATAAGGAGTATTTTGTTATTACCTTGGAGAATTTATTATGCTAAATAAGAGTTATTTTGAAAATAACAGAGTTGAAAAATCTAACTAAGGCAGGATATCATTGCAAAAGACTGATATTTAGTAAAGGCACATATGTATTTATAGAAGTATTAAATGATAGATTATATAGAATGGTAAGTATGTGGAGTGGCATCAGTTTTATGAAAAATAAAAGGAAGTTTTAATTGAAAAGAAATATGGGATAGACTGCAGCTTGGATGCTTGGTTACTAATCATTACTATGCTCTCCACTGAACAGTCTTCTACCAAAAAAAGTCTTGAGCTCCAAATCACACACCAAAAAGTGTTCGAGATAATCCTGAACGGTCATTTCTTCAGAATCTCATAAAAATGGTTCTACCTTTGGGAAATTGAAATAATCTTATTATTAATTTTAAAAAATTTATTCACTCATAAACTATTTCAATGTTTCTCAGATAAGCTGATATTTATAAATAAAATATTTGTAGATATTTTAAAAAATAATATAAATTATAATATTATTTTCTACTGGGTTTCAATTTGCCCAAAACAAAACAAAGTAGAAAACATCCTTGTTATTTTGAAGGTGTCTTCTCATCATCTTTTAACTAGGATGCCACCCTTCTTTCCATGTTTTCCTATATTTGGTTATCTTTCACCTAAACAACATTATGTCAGAAGATGAAAATAAGTAATTAATAGTATTACTTCTCTGAAGAAAATTAGCTTTTAATAATTGTATAAGTGTAGATGTGGAATAATTTTAAGAATTATTTTAAGACCACCTGCCATACTAATTAATTACATATGCCTATAAGATGAACCGTAAAGCTGTCCACTTTGTATGTTCTCTAAGTAGAATGTTACTACTACTCCGTTTTTATTGTTCTTATGTTAGAGATATATTCAAGGACCACTTTGAACAATTCTGAAGGATTTCTAGTAGAAAAGCCAGTTGGAAGAAATAATATTTAGTGTAGTTTCTGATGATTCTGAGATGTTGAATTAACACTCATTTGTCTTTTTTTTTTTTTTATAACTAGTTTACTTTATGTGTGTGGTAGGTCTCTGAGATCTTTGTTTCCTGATTGACCTGAGTATGGGCCTGACATCTTACTGGCTTCTAACATAGAGAATATGCAAAGATAAAAAGAGAAATGGTAGTGTGACTGCATTGCTGTGTTATATAAGGGTGTAAGCATTCACCTTGTTAAATGATTCTCTGCCTTGCTGGCTTTGAGGAAGCAAGGTGCCATGTTGTGAGCCACCATCTGGAGACAGCCATGCAGCAAGCAGCTGAGGGTGACCTTCAGCCGACAACTGGCAAAGAATACATTCCTTCAGCTTGGCAGCGTGTAAGACACTGAATCCTGCCAACAGTCTGAGGAAGCTCTTACCTCAGGTAAGACCCTCACAGAAAGTGTCCTTGGCTTCTCACCAATAGAAACTCTCAGATGGTATGTGTTTGTTCAAAGCCCAAGTGAGTGGTGTTATTTTTATGCAACACTAAAGAACTAAAGCAATGTCTCCTCAAATATCATATGAGATTGTTTGCTATTTTAACTTTCTCTAGCTGTATTTATACTGGCATAATAGGGGATGTCTTCTTTTCTATATTTTAAAGAAAATTTAATTTCTTAGTCAGAGCTAAGCTCCCTGCTGCTTTGTTTTAGAATAAATAGCATCTTTTCGATGTCTGATATCAACTATCTGCATTCCCATGCTAAACTTGGGAGGTGGGGTGCTTTTGTATAAAATTCATTAAACAAACTGAGATCCGTATATGTGGGTCTTTAAGCATAGTATATTCCTTCAGAAATTCTTTAGTATGTCAGTAACAGGATCCCTTGTAGTGTCTGACTTTTAAATAGACGGAATATCAGCTTCTTCTCTTCCCCCCATGAGTGACCCTTATATTATTACAAGGCACATTCTTATCATTAGAAACCAAAGTGCTTGCAGTGGCTCTTCAGAATGATCGCTTAAAGAACTCTCTAGCAATATTAATTTCCGTTTTCAACGCTGAGGTGGTGTCTAAGATAGCTTAGGGTATACCTCTTCATTTGCATATCTTAACTTCTCTGCAATATTATAAATGCAGGGAAAACAGGGCTTACATAATATATTTCTTTGAAACCTCACAATGCCTAGTCCTATGAATATATATACCTAAATTAATATTTTCCTTATATGGTTAATGATCAGTGAATTTATTTGTGAGGAATCCTAAAGCACTTTTTTTTTATTTCAAAGAGGAAGTAGAAAAAAATGCAAGCAAAGACGAATAGAAGAGCAAATTCTTTAAAATGATGTGAACATGTTACAATTATTTAAAGCTGGAAATAAGCAAAGGAAAGGCAGATGGAAGAAAAACAGGAGTGAGAGAAGAAGAAAGAATGGTATGTTGAAAAACAGAAAAAAGTAAGAATGTGTCTTCATAGTTTTATTTTCTATAATAAAATGATTCATTTATTATTGCTAAAATCAAATCACCTGTGAAACAGTTACTCTTTTGGATGATGACAGGAATAGATAATGAGAAAGCAATTTTATAAAGATATGCTTAATATTTTAAAGATCAGTGTCACCTCTGTTATTGGATAATGAAGAAACTCATTTTTTCCAATTGTAATAATTTTAGGAGCAAAGGAGGAGAGGAGTGGGAGGACTTTTAATACTTAAGATCATTTTCGAGTAACTCTTGAGTAAGTACTATTTAATTACTCCATTAAGCATACCCACTGCTTCATAACGAGAGCAGATTATTTTACCTAATTGAAATATTTCAGAAATTGGACAGCATGGTCTCAGATTTTTAGTCATGACATATAATTCTCCTGATCAGTAAAATAGCAATTTTCAAGGTGATTTCTTTTCATATTTAAATGTGACAAGTCCACCCAACCAAAATTAATAGTTCATAAGCTATTAAACTGATCACACTACCAAAAATTACAATATTAGTTTTGATACCACTTTAAGACAGGAGAAAACGAAGGTGCCACAAGGTAACTGACAAATGGGTTTCTACACCAAAATAAACTCCTGCGATGCATCCTGAAATGTAGAAAACAGAGCACAGGTGTGCTGGATTTCCTAAGAATATAAGCTATGGTACATACACAAGTGGGCTGAGAGATTTAAATGATCCTGCATCTTCAGAATTACCAAAATGTGACATGTTTGGTAAGCGGTAGGACTTTTTATTTCAGACCACATTCTATTGGTGTTTCCACGGACACCTCAGTGTTGCCTCTCCTTTGTCTAAATTCAGTTTTAACATAACTCTTTCATCAGAGGTCCTGGGCGCACACACAGGTGACTGATTCTGAGGGAACTGGATGAAAAGAAGACAAAGGAAGGTCCATCAGGTCCCCACCGTCAGCTCCGCCGGGAGCGTGTACCATTACTTCCTTTAAGGCTTTCAAACCTGAAATTGAACAGGAGGTTTCACCAAATAAAACACTGACAGCACTGCTGGACATGCCGACTGGATTAGTAGACTTTTCCACTAAGTCATTTATTTTCCAAAAGAAGAGTCTGGACATTAAATAGATCTTAAACATTGGTGGAAATGCATGGGGTTTTTTCTTATAGGACAAAGTATCTCTCTGAGATGACGGATATTAAAGATAACAGCTTTTAAATGAATATTTTTAGAGTACATTATCCTCTATATTCTTAGTTCATTCAACTATATCATTTCTGATCGCTATTTTTGTCTTTACTGATATTCCTAAATAAACATTATTGATCACATATGTTACATACCGATATACTTGTATTATTTTGAGTTTGAATTGAAAGAGAACTTTGGTGTAATATGAACAGGAATTTTCAGTTATGTCCACTAACAAATTCATTTTCACACTGAGAGGACTGCTCTTACATTTTTAATTAGTCAGTTTTCTCAGTATTCATGAAGTCAGATTGCAAATAGGAGCTGAACAGGCATACCCTATCGGTATGAGAGTGAATACCTGATGTTATATAAGGCATAACTAAACTTTTCATAAACAATTGTACACGGTGAAAAGTATTAGTCCTAAAATTTCTAATGAGGTAAATATAAAGTTCATATTATATTCTATTTCCAAACATATAGATAGTAATAGAAAATATTAGTAAATGAGAAAAATAGTACATACATATAAGTTTTGTTGGTATTTTGTTTTGCAGACAGTGTCACACATAAAACACATTAACAACTAGCTTTCCATCATGCTGCTTTTAAAATGTATTAAAACAACTATTTAAGTTTTTTAAAGGAACATAACAATGTATGTAATTTTTAAAGGCAAAATTTAACTTGAGACTAAAACAAGTCCATATATATAATTATTCTCACTTACTGCAGTATATCAAATGATACTAAAGTTATTCAACTATATAATATTTTTGAAATTTTAAGTGTATTTAATGTTCTTGATTATGGTTACAATTTTCAGAATGCTTCACTAAATTGCAATACTGATGGTAGGAAAGTCTTATTTAGGGATTGTCCATATTGAGAAAATCAAATGGATCAGGTAAGTCGTAGATTAGGGAGAGCATATGAGAAAACATAAGAAAAAACAAACATCATCTTAGTGCAATCTTCTAAAAACTGGAAAATTCCTTCCATCTGTGAAAACTACTTTAATAAGGTAGTGATGATCTTATAAAATGATTATAGAGACATTTTCCTAGCATGAGTGACTCAATTTAGAGAACCACTAAACATGTCAACTGCCAAAGAACCTTATTGTAAGAGGTAAATTTCTATAGGTTTTACAACACACACACACACACACACACACACACACACACAGCATCAGACAAAAACTAATCTGTATAATAAAAAAGAGCTCTGTCTCTGAATGTAAAGCATATGGAGATTTTTACGATGAAGATAATCATGCTAACATTAGTTGGCATTTCTAGTGGAATATGTGTTATAAATAATTTTCTTGGTCCAAACTGACTTATAGTGAAAGGGAGAATTAAAATGAAAACATTCACAAATGTTCTAGCCATGCTAACATTCTGTGATTCTAGGTGGTGATGTAAATTTCTAAGAATTTATTAGGATTTCTGTAAATAGGTCAATGTAATGAACTGGAATATGCTAGTTTGAAAGGTCAGATAATAACTACCAAATTTATTGCCACAGAGTTTCCAAAATGTCTAAACTAAAAATAGTTTCATTGGTTTAAGTACTATAAGTACTTTATTTCTTCTTGTTCAAGCATTATCAAATCCATAGAAACTCAAGGAAGGATAGTTACAGTCTATAACTTAGGAGACAAATTTAGAGGACACAAAACTTAATCACCATCCTGGAGAAAAAGAACAGAAACCTATGACATTTAGCATGGTAAACTACAGATAACAAATATATAAATTTTCTTTAACCATTATTTTAAAAACCATACAACAATCTTTGAAACCCAATAATGGTTAAAAAAAAAAAGAACAGAGATTAAAACATAATGAGATTCACCAGA
Organism: Dinomys branickii; assembly: GCA_004027595.1. Taxonomy (NCBI): domain Eukaryota; kingdom Metazoa; phylum Chordata; class Mammalia; order Rodentia; family Dinomyidae; genus Dinomys; species Dinomys branickii. The sequence continues at coordinate 67,960 of PVLD010001384.1, forward strand.
CAATAAAAGGTTTTATCATTTTTAAAATACTTGCAATATTTTAAGTGGAAAAATCTCTCTCAGGAAAAACTCTCTTGTCTTGGGAAATTTTCAACTGCTTGACTCCCTCCAGGCAACTCCCATGGACAATGAATAATTTGGTCAAAATTTTAATTAAAAACAAGGTAGGAGTCCCACAGCCTGTGAGGACCATAAGACAACGTCACCAATTATCTGTTGCTTCAACCTGTGATCTAAAATAATGCCAACCAGCTTCAGAAAAGAATGCATAAAATTCACAATGCACTCCAGCTTAGTTTCTTAGAAAGGCTCTTAAAATATTCCTGACTTCATGGCCACTGTACCTGACATGCTAATGAATGTTCTTAATGATTTACATGTTCTCACACATACCAGAATAATACATATAACTATAGCCATGGGTTATTAACTCAAAATGCATTAAATATTTTCCATGACATCTACAGAAAATAATACTGCCTCTAGTATTAATACCTGACTTTTCTCAGGATTAAAACTATTTTAAAACTTTCAGTGTTTCCATTTCAAATTATAGGTCACAAATGCCAGATATTATGCTTAGATGTCAAAGGAAAGCAAAAATTATTTCCGTGCTAAGAACTACAATGGATGATATATATGGATGTGTCTCGTAAAAGCTCAACATTAAAGTATACTAGTTTAGCTTTTCATGAGACAATTTCTGGTGCTAAAAGGCACTTGCTATGCTCAGGGTACAGACAATTCACTGCAGGAAAATAGCAAGCAAGTGAAGAAAATCCTGGAAACTGTATACTCCAAAAAGAAAAGAAGTGGGAAGGATCGTTTCACCTTTCCCACATAGACTTTCTTCATCCCACATAAGATTTAAAATGTAAAATATTCTAATAGTTTAAGTTGAAATAGTTTTTGTTAACATTTTTTGAGATTCTGTATTTTTATACATGGCTTCAAGTATTTTTAATAAATTAAGAAAAAATTGTTCAATGTAACTTCTTTATGTATGTTATTTTATCAATAAAACATGTCTCACTTTACTTCACATTACTTTTATAAGGGAATTTATATTTTATTAATACTGTCAGTGAACAGAATTGTATCTATTAAGAAGCTAATAGCAATATATCACAAATTTGTATGATGATTGCAATTTGCTAAAACTGATTTTAGTTTACAAAACCTTTGGTATGATTCTGTAGACAAAGCAAATGGCAAACCGATTTTAATTCAGAATTTTACTCTCACAGAAAGGCCCAATATTTAGGGACTTTCATTATACTATTCGCACAATTAAGGTGAAAATCTACTTTTATGAAACTTTGTGTGGTTGGTGAAAATATTGTACAACGATCATTCTTATTAGTTTATAGAAGGGAATTTAATTACAAGGTGACTTTTTCCAACATCAGTTTTTTAAAAATTTAAATGGAAGTACTTTGTGATAGGTTTCCCACCCAACACCTGCTCAGTCCTCATGGCGACGGTCCAATGCTGAGTTATAATGATGCCTGGCTCCTTCTTCCCAGAGACCCCTGTAGTTTCTTCTTCCCAGCTACTTTTGCTAAAGCCTGCGTTCACCCAAGATGATCCAATCCCCCTTCAGTACGTTATGCTGAGCAGCCCATGTCAGCTACCCTGTGCACCCTCTCCTCGGAGTCCATATAAGCTCCAGTCCTGTCCTTTGTCTTCAGGAGCCAACACAGCTACTGTTGAGTGGACTGCCTCCTTTCCCGCATTAAACTTTTATCCCTTGCTATTTATATCTCTCTCCTTTTCTCTGTGTCATATTAGATTGAGTTCTTAATTTTACCTCAATCATTTTGGAAATCCTGCTTAAAAGTTGTTGATATAGAATATTTACCAATGTTGACATGATCTGAATTCTTGCTCAGGAAATAATTTAGTTAGCACAAATGATAGACCTGCACTTGTGAGGATGATAACCACCAGTCTACCGTTCAGAGGTTCCCAAATCCTATGCCGTTGGGCATACTTGAAATGGGTTACTAGATGGATTGCTTTTAACCCAAAGAAAGGCGGTGAAGTATGAAAGAAGAGATGTTTTAGTATAAAATACTAGCAGATAATCTAATTAGAACGGTTGAGTTTCCAGAACTCATGGAACATTCAGCCTGAAGAGGTTAGGAAGCATTTGCCAACACACAGAGCCAGGAGATGCGTTTTGTCTGTAGCACCAGCCAGCAGACAGTGTACTGGCATGCTTCACACTCAGAATGATAAAACCTTCAGGGTATCAGAGGTAAAAAGTGAAGAAGTAGAAGAAAGAGGAGGACAGACATTTGCGTGGAACATGCAATTCTAGTGATGGTCTGAGGTCAAAGAGATAAAAGGAGTTGCTTGAAATCAGTGGAAGTCACAAAGAAAATGGGAATTATACAGAAGAGAAGAAAAATAAAGAAGAAGGCATTGTCTCACCGGTGTTACAAATAGGTATGAGATCCTTCACTGGAAGCTTATGTCTGAAAGTGAAGATAGGACGATGCACCTGAGTAAGACCTAGCCAGGATGGAATCACATCAAGAATGGAGGAGACCTGAGTTAAGTGTGTCCTCAGGACTTAGGGAACCTCCGTAGCTAATAAAGTCAGCAAATTTACCTGAGCCACCAAATGAATTGAGCCAAAGGATAACTTATGTTAAACTTACTGACATCTCCACAAGGTGCATTGTGCTTAGTTAGTTGTAATCTCTTTGTGTCACAGTCCCAGCCTCTGGGCAGCCCTTTCTTTGCCCTGCTGGTTGTCTTTGTGATTGTGTATCTTGTTTTGAAAGTCAAATGTTGTAGAGCAACAGAAACCTTAGCAACGTGGTCTTGTCTGCAGTATCGCCTTTCTGAAAGACTGATTTGATGAAATAGACGAGTTTTACTGAATGTCCTGGTCACAGTAAGAGGTTGATATAGAATTTTGAGATGAGTTATGGAAGAATGAAGAGATCTACAGGAAAGCAGTTATGATTTTCCTCTACTATTTCATTTGAAAGACATAAAAAAAATACGAAAATACTTTTTGTACACTTATTACATGAATCAAGTCAAGTGTATTGACTCCCAGTTTAATTCTACATAAATTCTTAAAACTTAGGGTTATTTACCACTTATAACTTGTATGAAAAAAAGATGTAATTTCAGAAATGAAAATTTTACTTATTGGAGATGCTAATTGCTAATGCAAGGAATTTGAATGTTAACAGCTCACAATTTTGAATTTTTCTCAAAATTTGAAAATTTACCCAAATGGGAGATAGTATTATTTTCAAATTCCTGCTTTAAGTTTTTTGTTAATAAATACATCCTACTGCAAACATATAGAACAGCAAATTTCATTAAATCAATATCCTTCCTAAATCAGATATAAAAGAATTATCATTTTATACATTATTTCTCCCCAGTTCACAAAATTTTGTATCCGTTTTTTACTGACTACTGTGATAATTGAAGTGTTTTCAAAATAATTTGATATTCATTTAAAATTGTCTTAAAATTTGCTTAAACATAATACTCCATCTGTGCTATAAATAACCAAGAGGCTTTGCAATTTTTAACAATTTAGCTTGTTCGCTGAAGTATTTTTATAAATAAGACTACATTTAAAATATTTACTGATATATTTGTGTAATGCGTTTTTACTAGAAAGAGTAGAGATATTTTCCTAGTTGAGAAGCAATCACATTTTAAGAATATTTGTATAAATTATGAAATTGCACAGCAGAAATGATTTGTAATTATTCAATGAGACAGATACCTCATAGCATTTTACTTCCTGGAATAAAATGAGTATTATGCAAATATGTTTCTAATGTGTTAAGGAAAAATTCAATTTCACTACTGTTTTAATATTTCAAATAAGTCACTCTCATAGAGGTTAGATTCTTTATTTACTACCCACAGTGTGTGGGACAACACAGTGTGGGTGTATGTGTGTATGTATGTGTAGACTTATGCTACATGTATTCTTTCACTTTATCTAATAAGTTTAAAATAGATTTCTAATATATTTGCAATCTATTTCAGTAAGTAGGCAAAATTTTATATACTTTAAGAATATTTTTTAAAGTTTTAATTTTATGTTAACATTTTTGCATCACAGTCTTTAAAGTAATTCAAACATTATCAAATATTCTTTTAAACAACTGTCTTAAAACACATCATAGCATAATAATTCATCTGTGTTATAATTAACTAAAGGCCTTTGTAGTTTATGAGTTCATATATGATGCTTTTAGAATTTTTATGATTACACATACACACACACACACATTTAAAGTTCTTAACAACATTTAGATGACTTTAACCACTTCCCCAAAATAATTCAGAGTTGCATTTTTAGTTTTTTTTTTTTTTTTTTTTTTTTGGTACTGGGGATCGAACTCAGGACCCTGCGCTTGCTAGGCAAGCGCTTATTCCACTGAGCTATATCCCCAGCCCCAGAGTTGCATTTTTATGTGCAGTTCTGCACAGAGTAATGATATTGTTTTATTTTTAATTACAGAGTTATTTAGTTACTTCCTTGAAGAATAATCAGAGGGTTAAATATGTGTCTATATTACTGTTTGTTACTTCCTGTGAAACTTACACTGAAGACTACTTTTAGCAGTTTGTACCAGCCAAAACTGTATGAAATGTTTTTCTTCCCAAAATTTTACCAGAATTAGCTTTTCATTCACTCTCTTAGCAGCACATTTTAGTAACTTCATGAATTTATAAAAATCTTGTTCTGTGCAACATTCAAAAGGTGTACACATTCCTTTTTTTTTTTTTTTTTTAGCCCTGATTCTTGAAGTGAAGGCCTTCACATGGAGCTACATCCCCGGGCACTTACTAGTTTGATTTTTTTTTCTTTTCTTTTTTTTTTTTTTTAGTATTTTTTGTTATTGAGGCATGGTTTTGCTAAGTCAAGAAATTACCAGCTCCAATTTACAATCTTTCTGCCTCAGCCTCCCAGAACTCTGGGATTGAAGGGAAGCAGTGCTGCCATACCTGACTCACTCATTCATATTTTAAACACTAATTTTTGGGCATTTTATAAAGTTTTCTGTTTACTTAATCCAGGGGTCACTTTTTTTACATTTTAATTTTATTTATTTTGAAACTCTTATAAATACACTCTAAAACTAGCTGGTATTTATTATCTGTTTTTCTATTCATATTTTTGAGGCAAATGTCATAAATACGCCCACAATAAGAAAAAATAAACATGTACGGAGGAAGTATATTTCACATTTTCTTCAAAGATTAAGAAAACTTTTTCAAGTGGTGGCTGCTTTGTCACATGCTGCTTGTCCTGCTGCAGACGTCTCACGCGGAAGCGGTGTGTTTCTGGTGCCACTCAAGCAACGTCTCAGCTGATTCAAGACTCAAAAAATAGAAACCCTAGTGGAATATAACTAAGTCATTTCACTGGAGTAGGTCCATGGCCTATTGATGTGCCGAGTTACCCTTCACATGTAGGCGGAAATGCTTTCAGCAGCGCATGTTCTGATTTAAAATAAATTTGTAAAATAAAAGCAGGTAAGGTTGGAATCTTAGCTTACAGAGTATTTGCTTACTGTGGATAAGGCCCTGGGTTTGAACGCTAGCACTGAAAACAAGAAATAAAACAGACAAAATAAAATTTTCAAAAAACAACACCTTAAAATCATGATTCAAAAAAACCCAACAAACCTAAGACCATGCATTTAAATTACGATTTTAAATTTTAAAACAGTGGGCGTGGTACTTCATGCTTGAGCACTTGGGAGGTCCAGGCAGGAGTGAAATCATTACTATGATTTCAAAGCCAGCCTGTGCTACATGCTGAGTCCAATTCAGCCTGAACTACACAGCAAGGTACTGTCTCAAAATACCAAATATAAATGTATCAGTTTTTAAAAAAACAACAAAATATTAATGTGTTTTTAAAATATTCATTCTAATTTTATATAAGTAAGTGAAAATACATTTTCAAGTAAAATATCATCACTTTTTAAAAAATCAAATTAATAAAAATTTAAAAAAATAATGCCCAATGCCACTAAGAGTTTGGTCATTTAGTATCTACAAATGAATATACTTACAGAACTTCTAAGACCAAATTTGGTTTCTGGCAGAGTGAAAAGGCAGAACTGTTAAGGACAGGTGTAGGCAAAGATTTTGTGGACAAAACCTTGATTGCATGGAAATTAACTTGAAAAATTAACAACTGGGGTCACATCCTATTAGCAAGCTTTTGCACATTAAAAGAAATCGCCAACACACTACAAAGACAACCCAGAGTGTGAAAAAATTTTAGTCAGGTGTCCCTCAGGGAAAAGACTGAAATCTAGAACATATAAAAAAAATTGAAAAAATCAGGCTCCCTAAATTTAAAAACTTATTAAAAAATGGGCGCCTGAGATGAACATACACCTCTCAGATGAAGAAATACAAATGGCAAATTAAACACACGAAAAACAAAGTTTTTTCAGTATCATTGGTCACTCCACAGATGAAGATTAAAAAAAAAACTCTGAGATTCCTTCTCACCACAGAAAGAATGGCTATCATTAAGAAATCAAGAAATAGCAAAAGCAGGGTGGATTGTGGGGAAAAAGGAACTCTTCTCCATTGATGGTGGGAGGGTGGACTGGTACAACCACTGGAAATCAATGTGGGCATTCCTCAAAAAACTAGGACTAGAGTTCTCATTCGACCCAGCTGTTCCTCTCTGGGTATCTTCCTGGAAGAATTAAAAACATCATACCACAGTAGTATATGTGCACATATGTTTGTAGCAGCATATTTGTAAATATTGAAAACAACACCAAAGCACATTGACAGAGGATTGGATAAAAAAGATGTGAGGTTTTTATATAATGGAGTACTAGGCATAAAAAGGATAAATTTTGGACATTTCCAGGTAAGTGCATATAACTTGAGACCATACTATTTAGTGAAATCAATTGGACACACTTGTATAACTATCACGTTATCTCCCTAGTGTGAGAAACTGAAAGGGTAAATAAAGTCCAAAATGTACAACAGATATTGTGAGATGGGAGGAAATTGGTCAAAGGGAAAGAGGAGAGAAGAAGGAAACAAAGGAAGGGAAGAGGAAAACGAACAACATTAAAGGAGGATCTCACGGGAACAAAGCTTTGTACATAAGGAGGGCAAGTGTGTCAGGATGGCCGAGTGGTCTAAGGCGCCAGACTCAAGCTCTGCTTCCTCAGTAAGGAGGGCAAGAGGGGTTAAAGTGAGGGTAGGGGACTGGGGAAAGAAGCAGTGAGTGGAGACATGTCTGTTTAGATTACCAGATATAAGCATGCAAATTGGCCCACAATTTTAAGCATTAACGGTTCAAGTCCCTATGATGAATTTCTAATTGTGGATATATAAGTTATATCAATAAATTTATTAAAAATAAATGTTTTCATAATTCTGAAGGTGAATCCTAATAAAATATGTTAACCCATGTCAATTTGATTGGAAACACCACAGAATGCACCTGAAGTGTTTGTAGGTATCTCAATGCACATTACTTCACCAGAGAAATTTCTTTTATTTTCTTCTCGGTTCAACTGACAGGGAAAGGCATTAGTAATGAGATCCCCAACCTATAAAGACTAATATTTAAGCAAAGTGAAAAATAGTTATCATATGTTTGTCTTAGTCACAAGCCACACCCCAGCGAGATGGGTCTCTCCAGACCCTGCTCCTAACAGCGATTTAGTTTGGAACACATCCTAATCCAGTTGCCTTCACCATGCCCCACTCTAAACACAAGGCTTTGAGTGGGGACAACCCAAATCCAAACTTTAGCATTCTACTCTTGCCTCCCAAAGAATCACATGCATTTCTTTATGCGAAATACATTTAGTTTCTCTCTAAAAGTTGTCAAACTCTTAACAGTTTTAACTTTGCTGAAGTCTGAGTCTGACATCTCCTCTGAGATGCAGACAAATTCTCAGTTATGAGCCACTATAAAAATGAAAAGGAAAGTTGAATTGCATACATAAACCAGGTGTGGTGGCACATGCTTCTAATGCCAGCACTGAGGAGACTGAGGCAGGAGGATCACCGTGAGTTAGAGACCAGCCTAAGCTATAAAATGAGTTGAAGACCAGTCTAAACCACATAGAAAGACTATCTCTCAATCCTGCACCCTAAAAACTGCATACATAAAAGGGCACAGGGTAACCATTCCTATTCCAAAAAGGAAGAATAGGGAAGTAGAAGTCACCAAAGAAAGTCTGAAACCCAGCAGGGCCAACATTAAACATGAAGTCCTGCGGCTCCTTGTCCAGCATCTGGGGCAAAGATGTGAACTCCGAAAGGCTTAAGTGACCTCTTCACCCCTCAGTTCTACTCTCTGCAGGCCTCTCTTGGGCTGTGCTCACTGCCAGGAGCATTCCTCCATGCTCCAAGTTCCCAGCTTCTCCACCTTCCTGGGTCTGCCCTGCACTGTATCAGCTTTCCCAGCCCGCCTTACACACTGCCCTCTAGGGCAATAACCGGTCTGCCGGGCCTTGTTCTGAAATCTGGGTACTTTCATGTCATCTTTTTAAAACATGCCTATTTAATTCTAGTCCTGGTGGGCATTTTAAATTAGTTCCTCCTTTTCTTCTTTCTTTTTCTTGATATCGAGTTTTTGGAATACTTTATATTCTGGATACCAACCTCTGTCAGATGAATGGTTTACAAATATTTCTTCCCATTTGGTAGCCTGTTCCAGCAATTGGTCAACTGTTAGCTTTGTTGTGCAGAAGCACTTTTGTCTTATATAACAAAATTTATTTTTTTCTTGTTTCTGATACTTTTGGAGTCTTGTCAGAATAAAAGAAAGATTTGAGATTGTCTTCTTCTTACAGCTTCATATTTTAGAGGCTCTTAAATAAACAAACTCTTGAGAAATTAGGAATTAGTGTATTTCTTTCCCATATGAGTATCTATTTTTTCCAGCACCATTTATTGAAATCATTCCTTTCTCCAATGCATGTCATTAACACTGTTGTGATAAAAACTACCAGTAGATGTGTGAATTTACTTCTGAGCTCCCTGCTTTCTTTCATGGTATTTCCTGGGGACACAATGCTTTGATTACAACAAAGGTCCAATGAGAAAATGTCCAGCATCACTAATTCTCAGGAAAATAAAAGTGAAGACCATCATGAAAATCATCCCACTCCAATAAGATGAGCTCTTATTTGAAAGACAAAAGAAAAGAAGTGCTGGATAGGATGTGAAGGAAACATAACCTTTCTGCTCTGTAGATCAGAATGGTAGGTAGCATAGATACCATGTAAAACCAAATGGAAGCTCTTCTGAAAATTACAGTGGTACTAATATAAGATCCAGCAATGATCTGTGCTCCAGGATACGAAATCACTACATCAGAGACACATCTATGTACTGGTAACGTGGCAAGACTGTTCACAGTAGGTGATAAATGAAGACAATCCTGATGTGTTTCACATGATGAAGAAAATGGTGCGCATACACAATGGAACACTATTCAGTCCTAAAAAAGAATGCAATCGTGTCTTTTTCAGAAACATGGACTGAAGTGAAATCACGATGCTAAGAAAAAGATGGCAGGCAAAGAAAGTCAAAGTGCCTTGTGATCTCACACATATCTGGAAGATAAAATGGTGGTGGCGTGGAAGATGAGAATAAAACAGTGGGTACCAGAAATGAGAGAAGAATAGAGGTATATGTGGAAAGGTTGATCAACGTGCATAAAGTTATGCTTAGATGGAAGTAAAGAGTTCTGCTGAGTTATTTCAATCAAGCAACTGTACATAATGAGGATGTGTTATGGAAGAAAGGAGGTTTGAATATTTGCACCATAAGAAAATGGCAAATGTTGAGGATATATATATAAATACACACACACACACACACACACACACACACACACACATATATATGATTTAAACTTTAAACAATGTATGCATGTATCAAGTTATCACATGGTTCCCATAAGTAAAATTTTGTATTTCTGTACCAGTTACAATAAATTCAAACTGAAAAATTAAAAATATAGACAGATATTCTCTTCAAATGTCTGAGTAAGTCAAATGTCTATCAATTGCAAGAGTCTCTAAAATTGCAAGAAGAAACCAGAGAGGTCATAGGAATACATTTTCAGAACTTAATTCCTTATGACTAGTGAGAACTTAGAGAGAGAAGACCATGGGCCAAGAAACAGGGAGAGCTTCCGGAAGCTATGCAATCCAAGTAACAATAGTAAGATTAACAATGTTAATTAGTGATACTACCTTTACTACTGCTACCAATAGTAATAATAATGATCTGTTAGGGGCCCAGGAGCAATATGACTGCCAATACGTTCATTAGGCTATTGAGGCCCATTCCAAATTTCTGATCTATAGAAGTATAAAATAAGGAATTTATGTTGTCTCAAGCCATTAAATTCATGTTAATTTTTATCAACAACTGTAGAAAATTAATACAATATCTATGTGTGACTCTATATTAATTAGGTAGCTACATTTTCAAAATTATATTTAAAATGCAGTCTCCCTGAAGAATTTTAAACAATACAGATCATACATACTTAAGAAAAAGTATATAAGTATATAAGTATAATTTTGCTTACATATTAATATTAATCCATTATTAATAATGGAATAACAGTAATCCACTAATATTAATCAAATGTTAAATAATGTATTATATATTCATAATGCTAATTTATAACATGCAATGAAATATATCAAGGATTAGAGTTTTAATATATGAGCCTAAATAATTTTCATGCTAAAAATGTTTCTGATTCAAGATCTACTTTGCCTGATAAATCATGACGTTGTGCTACTCATCATTCACAAGAATTTTCTCATAATTTTTTTCAGTTGAACAGTATAATCTTTTGTGCCATTTGCTCTTTGATGGAAAAAAATATGAACAGTTACAAAGCACGCATCATTGTTCACAAAACAATTCCTAGGGTCAATATTTCTGCGAATTTCCTTACAGTGGCAGTTTAGCAGCAGCACATAATACCGTTGCCTTAAAGCAGAGAAGTGAATGCATTAAAGCAAAATCAGCGCAAATGCAAACTATTCATTACATCTCAGTGAGGGCGGTCATTTGGGGTAAAAGGGACAACTAGCTGTCATTCCAGTATCGTCCTGCTGCAGTGATCCACAGTTATTTGTGGGCAGGAGGGCAAATTATGGTGAATGTAATTCTGTTCACGATGACAAAACTTCTACGTAAGGGACAACTATGAACCAATGGTTTGTTTGCTGTACAGACAGATACTCTGTAGTATTTGCAAGACTTTTTCAGTGATGGGTGACGGGAAAATTTGAGATAGCTCCAGTAGGATCATTTCCAACAGTGTCATGTACATAGTAAACAAAATCAGGATTTTCAAGGAGCAAGAAGGGAAATGAACATGAAAGGGGGAACTAATGACATACGCACCACGACAGCCTCTATCACAGTGTCTGTGTTGATCAGAGGCCTCTTATATTTTTAGGTCCATTCTCCTCTCTCTCTCTCTCTCAAACTTTCTCTAAAACATCTGTTTGGGATATGTGTACTTTATATAAAAATATTTTAAATATTATAAGATACTCTTTATTTTATCGTTGCCATTATTCACCATGTTACCTTTGTTTTTCCTTTGGGATTTAAAATAAATTAAAATTTAAAAATTCATGGACCTGTAAAATTGTCGTGATCTCTTGGCATTGTGTCTGATAGGAAAGCTGTTCCTGGCATTTGTAATCATTTACTAACACCAACAATCCTGCATTCACTCATATTTCTGCAGTTCTGTTTGTCATATGTCTGATCAGTGCTGCCATTAAATAAGGATGCTGATTATTTTCATAAGAATGGGCTTAGGAAATTTTTTATATATGTTATCCATTAAAGTACTACTAAACTCCTTTTTTTTTTTTTCAGACAGGGTCTCACTATGCAGTTCAGGCTGACCTTGAGCTCACTCTGTAGCCCAGGCTGGTCTTGAACTCACAATGATCCTCCTGCTTCAGCCTCCTGTACTGGGATTATATGTGTGTGCCACCATGCCTGGCTAGAAATAGTTTGTTTTTGTATGAGGCCAGTATCAGGAATCAAACTCAGGACCTCACACTTTCCAGGCAGGCGCTGTGCCACTAAGCTATATTCTCGGCCCTAAACTTCTGAAAGCTATGGAATTTTATTTCTTGTTTTTATCCAATGTTTTACAATTGATACTTAAAATTTATAATATGCACTTACTTGAAATATTCTACAGTGTTCATTTATCCTATCCCGACTGAAAACAGAAACAGTGGAAATAACTCTTTTAGTCAAGGCAGACAGGCACAATACCGTTATTATAGAATATTACTCAGAAAAATTCCAGATTCCTTCCCACACATTCCTTATGGAGAAAATGACAAATTGAAAGATGGGGGAATGGTGGTTCCCACGGTGATCTACATCCTACGCACTGATGAGAACGGCCTGGACAGGCAGCCGGTCCTGCTTCTAACTGAACAGTTGGCATCCCCCGCATTGCTTCGTCAGGGAAACCTGATGTTCCCATAGTGTAGTTCACTTTCTACGGACAAAAATATGCTGAACATTTTCTTTAGACAGAAAAATTTCTTTTAAATGACCTAAAGTTTTGCGTTGTTACAAAATCAACCTTACTTTTTTGAATAAGAGTAATTAGATGTGACTCTTTTGTTAGTACATTTAATTTTGAAAAGCAATGAGTACCTGTTCAGAAAATAATGATAATATATAATAAGAACATCTGTCATTTTAAATGCCATCTGACCTAGTGAATACCAGTTCTGTGGTGGCAGAAATACACAAAATGGAATGGTTATTTTAGAGCAGAGTGACAAAAGCCCTATAAATAGATGAATTACTATCATTTGATTTTCTTTTCTTTTCTTTTCTTTTTTTTTTTTTTTTTTTTTGCGGTACTAGGGATCAAACTCAGGACCTTGTGCTTGCCAGGCAAGCACTTATTCCACTGAGCTATATCCCCAGCCCCTATCATTGGATTATCAGTAGAGCACTGCTTTTATTTATTTCAAGCCATTTAGGGAAATGTGCCCATATATCACCTGTCTAAAATAGGAACTTTTTATGTTCTTTCAATTGTGAACACCAATCGCACAGAGCCATTTGTGCATTTACGTGAGATGGAAAACAATTTCAAGGCTATCAGCTGAACCACAGTAAAAATTATGCATGCATCACAACCTTCAGAGAGAGATAAAACTGGGGTTTGTCAGAAGAAAATCAGTTTTTTACATAACTCTTTCTGACCAGGGCCAGCGCCCTCAATATCAAAGAGTTTTCACTAAGTGAGTGACTGATGTGATAACTTCAGAAAGATAAGATTGTGTCTGGAAACTCAGCTTATTCCAGCCCTATTCTGCCTCATGGTAATAGGTCACATGCGTGATTCTGTGCACTAAGTGCTAATGACAAACACCTTGGTGTGTTGTTGGTACTTAATTTAAAGGAAACAGAAACTATGTTCATCTGTACATTCCTCTTATGAATAATAAAGGTTTTAAAATCTATTACATTTGAATTCTAGTCTCAAGTTCACTCAGTGGCTTAACACAAATGGCCGATGGAAAGGAGTGGAAGTAAGATGAAATATTTAACTGTAAGGCCGCACTTATACACAGCTCAAATCCTTAGGAACACAGTAAGAGCAAAGTGTTTTTCAGATCAGGCTTTCAATTTATTTGAATAATTACCAAGATTCTTTTTTTTAGAAAATACTGAAATGTGATCAGAAATAAACCTACAACCAGACTGCCTGGGACTAGTAAGATCAACAAATACTTGTTTCTCTGTATTTTTATATTTTGATGCTCAGTATGTGGAGGTTGTGTGTCTGCAGGTACAAGGTATGATACTCTTAAAACATGATTTTGGAAGACAGCAGAGGGTCAGCAACAGAAAAGCAGCCTGTCCAAGTCTTTGAGTCCAGACACTGGAGCACACCAGCATGAGGAAGAGCAAGACAGAAGAGGATCCTCGGGATCCAGCAGAGATCTGACGGGAGAACCGCAGCCAGCAGGAAGAGTGAAGGGGGCACACAGTGCCGGGGAGGGAAGAGGGAAGAGGTACTTTCTCTCTTAGCACTGGCTCAGGCATGGATGGGCCAGAACCTCAGACACACTGTGACCCAGGTGAGCCCAGAAGCCTCTACAGAGAGGTGCACCAGTGGAACCGAGGCAGCAGATGCAGCAGGTTGCAATAGCTGTCTGTTATTCAAGTCCAGATGTCCCGCAGGAGAGGGTGACTGGCTAGGAGCCATCTGTGAGAGGGGCCAGATGAGCTCGGAACTCAGAGCTGGCCCATCCAGCAGCTCCCAGTATCAGGCACAGCTGAGTTCAAGTTGGCAGAAAGTCAGGGAGCTGAGTTCAAGGTGACAGGAGACAGGGACAAGCCAACAGGGAGCTGAGTTCAAGACAGCAGGAGGCAGGTGGAAGGTTGTGGGTTAAACACCTTGCATCCCAATCTTAAAACCAGAAAGAGAAACACCCTGAACTTTAGTGGAAGTAAAAGCACAGACTTGCTGAGATTATCCACCATCCTGCCATATTTCTACTGCTGGCTTGCTGGGATCAGTCAACAGACCCGAGCTCTGTCTGCCCTTCCTCTTCTTCCAGTGACTGTACAGACATTCCCTGAAGAGGACTTTTTTTCTTTTCTTTTATCTTTCTTCCTTTGTTCTTTTTTTTTTTTTTGGCCTGCTTTTCCCTTGATTGCTTGTTATTTTTTATATTAGTATGAAAATTAGCTAACTCTTGTAAATAGACCAAATGCCCATCAACCAATGAATGGGTAAAGATATCAGTTTCTGATACAATAGAATATTACTCTGCCATAAAGAAGGATAAACCTGAGGCATTTCTAGGTAAATGGACCCAACTTGAAATCAAACTTTCAAGTGAAATGAATCAGAAATACATGTTTAAATATCACATAGTTTGTCTGGTACAAGCAACTGAAAGTGTAATAAGGGTCAAAATGTTTCATAGACATTTTGAAGTAGGAGGATAATGCTCCACTGGAAAGGAAAGTAGGTGAGAGGAAAGGAAGGAAGGGGAAAAAATAGAATAGTGGGAAAAAATGGAAAAAAGCTTTTGTGAATAAAGAGAGGAAGAGGGGTTGAAAGGAGGGGAGGGAAATGGGAAAAAAGAATTGAGGCATATTATGTGCAAGTACAAATTACCTACGGTGAGTATTATCTTCATGTATATCTAGAATGTATCAATAATATTAATGAAAATATGATTTTATATAAATGTTATATCAAGAATTATTACTTTTTATATACTACTGAGAACTTCAAAGAAATATCTAACTTCAGCAAAATTCAATAATGGACAATGTATTTTTACAATGAAATTTGGTTTTATATATATATATGTATATATATATATATATATAGTTTGTAATATATCTTTATTATATTATCTGAAGATATTGAAATTCACTCAAACCTTCATTTCAGGGATACATGCTTTTCTTATTTTTAGAGTCATCAATAAATATCTATCCCATATGGAATAGTCCATAACTGATTATACGCTGAAGCTACAGTTTCACTTATACAGCTATCACAACAACTAAATGAAGTAGCTCTAATTTTCATTATATTTTATAAATTAGGAAACCATAGTGCATAGGTTTTGATCAAATGCTTAGGTCTTATTACAGTAACAATAGAGTATCCAACATCTGTACCTGTGTAATCTGTTGCCAGACTCCAGTTTACAGTAATATTTCTTCTCTTGCAACCCTGAAAATCACTTATGAGAAACTTTGGCTAGTCCCCATATACACAGTTATAGAAAGGACAGATATTAACGTGTCTTTAAGAGGATGGACTGGAAGCAAAGGGCCAAAGAGAGATGGATGTGTTTATGGGGCAAATGTACTGAGGCAAGATTATTCTCTATTGTTAGATGAAGTTATCTTGGAAATATGAGCAAATTTTATATAAGCCAGATGAGTGTTTCGCAATGTTTCCATTCATTCACTCACTGTTCCCCAAATATTTATGAGTGCTTGCTTTATGTCAGCACTGTTGTAGAATCTAACAAAAATCTCTGCCCTTACCTAATTTATGTACCAGTGGACAAATCAGGAAACAGTGTAGTTCCTGAAGGACTCACAGCAGTACACAAAGCAGTAATGGTTAGCACCCTAGGGTAAAAGGTTCCGGCTGCGCATACCTTTGGGCACAGGTGCAGCCAACATACCTAGAGAAGCACCCTGGCCCTGGGCTATCAGCACCCCTGGGAAGACTGGGAAATGGCACTGCCTGCCTCCCCCAGGTGTTGGGGAAGCAAGTTGTTCAGTTAGAAAAAAATTACGCCTTTCCTTGTGAAAGATTCAAGTGGACTTTCTTTGAATTTGTTAGAAGTCCTTACCTGGTAAGATAAAATCTTCCCCCATTACTTGGAAATGTAGGTTGCTTAGATCTAGTGTCTAAAGAAATTCCTTGTTGTGGCGAGTTCCAAACACAGTGAAATGTATGCTTCAATTTGAAGATCTCTGAAATAGAATTCATTTACCAATTCAAATTTTCTGCCTAAATTTCATTGCTTGTTCCAATTGTTCAGAATGCCTGCATGTTCTTGGTTTGGTTTGGGCAATTTGTATGTAGAAAGTAAGTTTAAAATAAAGCAACACAGTAAACAAAATCTCATTTCTCCTTTTGTTGTAGGCTTTTCTTTGTTAAAATCTGATATTCCCAGTGGTCCATGGTTAATGAAAACTGGTCTATATTATAATCACATATGTAAGAGGAATAAAGCAGAAATCATTGTCAGAGTTATTTCACATGAAGTGTATGCCTTAAAATTCCAAATGTTAGTGAACTTCTCACGATCATTTCTTTAAGTTCATCAAACAAGAAATGACAATTTTAAATAGCAATGTGTGGTTCTTCCCTAGCTGCACCATCCTCCCATCTCCTCCTCCATTTCTGTCAGATGAGAGCTCTTTTCTTTCTAAGACAAAGGTTCAGCCAGGAACTTCTGTCTCATGAACCATGACTCATGATGTGGTGAGGCCCCCATCCACTGAAGGCTGATTCCTGAGAGTTAGGATGGGGAATTCCAAGAGAAGAGTGCACAGAATAGGAATTTAACTCTGGGAACAAACTCCTGACCCACAGAAGGAACAATGACCCATGCTCCTTCTGCTACAATAGAGAAATTGGTCTGACTTAAAAATTGGTGAGGGTGTTAACCTTGATAAATGCTGCTCATAGCCCTGACAGTTAAAGGAACTCTTTTAGATATTAAGTCTGATTTGTATTCTCAAATACAAAACTGGTTGTGGCTTTCCATTGTTTCCTTCTATTATTTCAATGTATTCCAGTGAACATTCATCACTTCATATGAGAGGCAGAGAAAAATTTTCTTAATTGTACTCAGAGGTGGATGTGCCCAACTGTTCACATTTTAATGTGGTGTTACTGTAAATTTGACATATTAGCTGTTCGTTTCACTTTTACATTATGTTACTTTTTAGAATATTAAATACTTTGCTTCAAAAAATAGAGACTTTGGAGTTTATCAATTAACCTTCATACACTTTTGCAAATCACTATGTGATTTTTTAAAATTTGGGTTATTGGTGCAATGGAACTAAATTATTTTACATTTCCAACTACCGTGATACCTTAGTGTTCCAATTACATTTCTTCCAGGCTTTGATTTGAGCACCAAAAAGTTTGAGAAGTGATGTATTTTTCTCATAAGAAATAATGGAAAACCAAATATTTGGTTGTGTGGCCCAAAAATTTTACTTATGCATTCATTTTTCTAGTACTTTAACAGGTTTCACAAGGATTTGTGTGTGTGTGTGTGTGTGTGTGTGTGTGTGTGTGTGTGTGTGAGTGTTTGCAATTTGAGACCAGGTCTCGCTTTGTAGTTCAGGCTGTCCTTGAACTCACTATGTAGCCCAGACTGGCCTCAAACTTGAGGATCCTCCTGCTTCAGCCTCCAGAATACTGGGAATACAGACGTGTGCCACCACACCCGCCTCAGAAGGATTTCTTTCTTTAACTCTATCTTGGTTTTCACAGTTTTCCTCTTAGTTTAACTGATGTCACTAACTTTCTTTAGAGCTATCCTTAAGACCTTTTATGCAAATAAAGTACAAAAAAAGCACAGTGAGGTGTAAGTTTTAGCATAATAATGCAAGCACTATATGTTGCCCGGATGAAGGCAGCACTGAGACGCTGAGACACTGAAACAGAAGCCAAAGCCTCAGCCCTTGCCTCTGTGGCGAGATGTGACCTGTGACTCACTTTTGTCCAGTATAGATTTTTTTCAAGATAGATTTTTGGATTGACTCTTGAGCAAAGTTATGAACACTGAGCAGCTTGTTTTGTGAGCTTTACTGTTTGTGCAGCAGAAAGTTTGCGCTTGAACATGTTCAGCAATAGAAACGTCACTGAATAACATGCAAGTTCGTCTACTGGATGTCACATCTTAAAATAATCTGTAGAAGACTGATGTGCTTCTGTACATAAGACATCAATCTGCATTTTCCTTCAGTACAAAATTCGATCCATTTTTGTCATTACATGTAAATATTTTAAATATTATTTAGACTAAACTAGTCATCAAATTAGCATAGGCCTTCCTGAATGTATTGCATGCTTTCTTTTCACCTCTTTGAAAAGAATGTGATGATGCTATTGCTGTGTCTTCTGAGTGTAAGTTGAAAATAAATGGACTCATGCTGGGGTAGTCAAACATTAGAATGTCGGCCTTGCTCCAAGCAATGTAACAGGCTGATTTAGTGCATTGCTACCTTTCCTGGCATGTGGCCATGAGAGAGAGAGAGAGAGAGAGAGAGACAGAAGTCAAGCAATTTTTCATTTTACTTGTGAGCATATTGTTGACATACCACATCCATGTATCACAAAGGAACTGTACAAAACCTCTGTTATTCATGTATATGCAGGCACAGAAATCAATTGCTAAAAAAAATTAGTCTGGAAACACTGTGTTATGCAGAACAACATTCTGTCTTTGTGTCAAAAATGACTGTGAAACAGTAAATCATGCAACGTGGAAGTCTTCAAACACAAACCTCTGGAATAAGAATTGCCAATTTCAGAGAACAACTCCAAGGAACATCAACTAGACAGCCATCCTCCGGGCATGCAGCAGAGAGGTTATTGTTTCAATCGGCAGTGAATAATGAATCCTTTGACACAAACTACTTTGAAAGGTAATGGGCTACATAATTTCCAAAGTAGATCATATAGAAGCCAATAAACCCAAACATGATATCCTACGCACATAGCTGCTAAGTTTTTGTCAGTTTGCCACCCTTGCCGTTACCCAGGATGGTGTTATATCTGACAGACTGTCACCGGACTCAGAGATGTTTTGAAAATATGCCAAGCTATATGAATCATGACTGCCTGAACACAATGTATAACAAAGATGTAGCACACTTAAGACACACATTGTATTTTAACTTAACAGTTGCACTATTCTCATGGAGTTTTTCATATATTCCTCCTACTACCATCTATTATTTACAGTATTAGATTAAGTGGACATGCACTTTTTATACACACTCACAAACACTATGGAGTATACCCTTGAGACTGTTTAATTCATTTATTCATCCCACAACCATTCATTTAATTTTCATTCATCAAACAAAAAATTCTGAGTACCTAGAGAGCACCAAGTATCATTCTATTCACTGGGGATGCAACAGAGAAGACAGAGAAATTCTCACCCTTCAGGAGCGAGGAATCCAGTGTAAGGAGATGTAAAACGTGTCCTAGCTCTTTGAGGGGTGGTGAGGAATGCTGAAAAGACAGCTAAGGCATCGAGTCAGTGAAGGACACTGGGGTGATGGTGGCATTCTTATTTTTTAATTGACTCATGCCATTTATCCGTGGGAGACACTGGAGCATACGCATAAAGCAAGGAGGCAGTAGTCACCTCCCCTTTAGAGAGGGAGTGGGAGAGAATGCTTAGTGCACTGGAGGAGCAGCGGAGAGGCTGGCAGCTTCAACAACTGGCACAGCAAGATGACTGTCTTTACCGTCAGCAGAACTTTGTTCTGACGGGACTTTGAATTTAACTCCAAGTACACTGCCTGTTGAACACAGCTTTTCAAAACTCCATTCTGGTAGTTTTGTGGGGAGTAACGACAGTAGGTGAAGTTTAGTGGGTGTGAGAAGCAAGATCCAGCATAATAATAAATGGAATAGACCTTCCTTTCATGGGTTAGTTTCTAGGGTTAGATGCGTCAGAAGCAAGATAACATAAATGCACAGAAAGGATATACCAGTGGTGAGACATCTCAATACGGAAGTGAAATGGATCAGTTTGAGGAATATGGGGACGCGGTTGTGTATGTTGTATGGAGGATCTAGCACAGCCTTACCTGTAAGCTGGAGAAGGAATGACGAGAAGGAGACCAGAAGAACGACCATGGTCATGGTTAGACCGTGAGAAACAAGGAATTCTTGGAAGAGGGTCAGTAAGGGAAATGCATCCATGAGGCAACAGGTCAAAAGCTCAAGGTTTGGAGGAGGCAGAGGGAGAAAAGCATTACATAACAGAGCAGCAGAGACAAGCACCGTCCGGGCTACAGTGAAGCTTTTAGCTTTAACTCTAGATAGATTTGAGTCACCTGTAACAAGACAGCAATATAACATGACTTTTCCTTGTAGAGGACCGATGTCTCTTTGGAAGACTGATGTGAGCGGAGGAAGGTCTCAACAGCTGCAGCAAGAAAGCCGTTGTGTGAAGCTGTTGCAGTAGCTGAAGATGAGGATTTGGTGGTGAGACACATGGTAGTTTCAGAAATGAAAATAATCTGTGAATGTGTAATATGCTAAGGACAGAGAACAGAGTTTTAGCAGGCCATCGAGGGTTCTTTTGTGCAGTTTGGAGGGAGATCACGAATTGGCAAAGGGCTGTTCCCTTGTGGTTTGTGGGTCCAGGCTTTGAGCGCCAATGATTCACTGTTGCTGGTGCTATAGCGCTGAGCCCAAAGGGAAAGCAGTCACCACTCCCTTGCTTTATTTGCATGCTCTCCCCAATGTGACCTATGCAGAAATGCCTGGGACCAATCAATTCGAAATTAGTAATGTCACAGCTTTCAGTATTACTGTATTCCTTATCCTACCAGCTCCACTAATCTACAGCTTGGAGGCTATCTTGGTCACTTTTCCCCCTGCAGAGACAAAATACCCGACTCCCGAAGTGAAAAGTTTACTTAGCTCACAGTTTGTGGAGGTTTCTGTCCATAACTGTGTGTCTCCAAGGCAAGTGGCAAGGCAGAGCAGCATTGCAAAGCGGGCAAGAGGCAGAAGCAGCAGTAAGCTTTCTGTCTCTCTCCTGTATTTCATTCAAGCTACAAACCCTCGGCAAGTAGCACTCACATCTAGGGTTGCGTGACCTTAATCCTATCATCACATCCTCACCCAGCATGACACATACTAGATGGACCGACCTCCAAAAAGCCCAACCTATGACTACATGAGGCTTTGGGGAACCTCCAGTTAGAAGCCATAACAGGGGGCCTGTCACTCAGTAGGCCTCTTTGGGGGACCTGCCTGCTACTGACCTACTTCTGATCTCAGCCTTTTACTTCCCCTTTCCCCATGGCCTCAGCCTCCGGCATCTCCAAACTGGAGGAAGCTCCTGGTCCTCAAAAATGTCCACTGCTTTCACAGTCCTGGAGCTTTTCAGGGTTAGCGACCTCAGTGTTGCAGCTGGGCTCTCAGGACAGTGACACAGCCCAACCAACCCAAGATTTAAATAAATAAATGAGTTCTGAGTGGGGAATAGGATGACCTGATGGATCTCTTCGCCAGGACCTAACAGTTTCACCAGAGAAGTAGCATCCAGGGTGCGAGTCCACACTGACCACGCAGGGCTGGGACCTGCTGCTGAGATAGACAGACGCTGGCTGCACGGGTACCACTCCCCCTTCGCTTTCCTCCTCATCCTCTTCCCTCTCCTACCCCTCTCTGTTCTCTCCTCCTTCTGCTCTCATTTTACTGCTGTCAGGTCCAGTAGAGACCGAAGCCAGGCGGCAAGGCAGAGCGGCATCGCAGAGCAGACAGGAGGCAGTAGCCACATCCATAATTTTCTCTCTCTCTCTCTCTTTTTTGGAGACACCATCTCTCTACATGTCTAAATACCAGGCAGGATCTGAAGCTCTCATTCTTCTGTCTCAGCCTCTCAGCAGGTTAGGATCACAGACGGTGCCACAGTCTCCTGCACGCTGTGAACTTTTAGTGCGAGGACTTTTAGTGCAGTGTCCAGAGTGGATGAGGCGTCTCCAGGCCGAGCCATCGGAGGTGTGAGATAGGCCCAGCATTCATGCCTATTGCAGCCAAGGTCCATGTCTTCTGGGGACAGCAGGACACCCAGGACACTTGGATGCCATTGCCAGGGTCAGAAGAGAGCTGCTGCTCTTCCTTGACAAATGCAAACCCCAGAGCTTGTGCGGCTATAACTTTTCTGATTCCTCCAGGAGGAGCTGTATTGTTGATAATGGCGCACTGGGCATAAAGGGACCCCGAAAACATTATCCTTGGGCCACGATGTCTCCTTGATCTTTATCACTCGGTATTATTTTATTTATGTATTTATGATTACTGCTCTGCAGAGCTGACAGCAGTGCCCAGGGCAGGGAGGGCCTCACACCCTTCGTGGCTGTCAGCAGAGAAGCGCCTGGCTTCTTTTCTTTTCATCTGGACGGAACTGAATGCCCCATCGGGGGTGTTGAGCTGAGGTATCTGAGACATCTCAGGATTTTGTTTGAATGAATGTGCGACTCACACAAACTTTGTTTATTAAGATGTGGAAGACACAGAGTGAGGAGGCGGAGGTGATGTTAAGGAAAACTGTCTCTCCTTTGCGAATGGGACGCTAGAGCGTTGAATCAAGCACTCAGTGTGGTAGTTACATCGCATAGATAAGCAAACGGCAGTTTCTCTAATCTGATGTAGTCCAAGGGACAATTTAGGTGAATTCAGTGAGGGATTTCCTTAGTTTCACTTTTTAAAAATTACGCATGGGTTTTTCAGAACTCCAATTTTCTATTAACTTCTTAATTTTGGCTGCTAGTCTAAAATATTTCTATGAATATTAAGTTTCAGAAAACAGCTGGAGGTACTGAGGTTGGTTTTAAAATGAGACTTGGTTCTTCCGATGTGGGTTCTAAGTTACTAACGTCCTCATAATGAAATCCTTTGGTCTAAACTCCAAAACATGATACAAAATCAAATTGGCCACTTTTTTCTGCCAGAAATTTAAGAAATTTTCTTGTAAGAAGAAAAGTTTTAACTAGCTGTAGTGGCACATGCCTGTAAACACAGCACTCTGGAGGCTGAGGCAGGAGGATCACCCTGAGTTCAAGATCAGCCTAGGCTATGTGGAGAGGTAGTTTGAGGCCATCCCGAACTACATAGTGAGACGTGTCTTCTATAAAAAAAAAAAAGAAAGAAAAGTTTTGCCTCTTAGTTCTATAGAACATTTTTTTTTTTTTTTTTTGCGGTACTGGGGATCGAACTCAGGACTCTGCACTTGCTAGGCAGGCGCTTATTCCACTGAGCTATATCCCCAGCCCCCTAGAACATATTTTTGAAGAACTCTCTTGACATCTAACTGATATTTAGTTCACATATCATGGACAAAACCAAAGTATTTAATGTAGTAAAAACTGAACAAGATCTTAAACTTCAATCTAGCTTAGAATTTATTCAGAAACCAAACTCCCCTGAAAACCATTCAATACTACCAAGTGTTAACCATATCAACGATCCCTTAAGTGTTATGTACATAGGAACTCAGCTCTCTTCATTCTGCATTTATTCTGTTGGGGAATGTTAAACACATTGAGCAGTGGGAAGACATCATCTGAGGTGTATTCTGCATAGAAGACTTGATTTTCCCAGGAGGGGGAAGTAGGAAAAATAGTGAGTTGAGTGGCAGAACAAAGCAAGAAGAAAAGGAAGGGAAAATGCTAAGAAGTAGACGATTGTACCACAACCAGCTGTGATTTGAAAGGCACATAGGAGGCTGGAGAGTGATTGGAGAGGAGATAGAAACAGTGGGTGGCCTGGAGTGTAAACGATGTCAGAGTGATGCTCAAACCATTTGAATTGTAGGTGTAATGAATAAGAGTAACTGATCATTTTGGGGTTTTAAAAAAGAAAACTACTGCTTCATTTACAACGCAGTGAAGTACAGGAAAGGAAAAGATACCAACAAGAAGTGAATGAATGTCTCAGAACAGTAACAGTAGGTAAATTCAAAGCAGACAGGAAGTGAATGACAAACTTTGGAGCTAGAGTTAGTGAGACTCAATATGTGTAGGGCGGAGGGTGACCCAGCCCGCGGGTAGTCAACGGAGACTCTAGAGGGGGAGCAGGGAAAGAGACAAGAGACACAAGAAATGAAGACAAGACAGGAGTCTGATCAAGTCTCGTTTACTGAGCGAAAAGCACGGGTATTTATACAGTGTGGAATGGGGGATTGACGTCAGTGTGTAACCAAGCAACGGAGGGAGGTCCAAACATCATGCGAAGGTGGTCCGAGCATCAGGCGATAACATGTGACTATATCACGTGATAGCACGTGATTTACAGGAAACAGAAACTAAACTTAGAGAAAATAGAAACCAAAACTTAACTCAAGACTCTTAAGATGGCTGGTATTTTACAAAATGGATGCCGACCGCAGGTCTCTCAGCGGTCTCCCACAGGAGGGGAGCTCAGAGCCAGTGCTGCTGAGGGTCTTATGTGTGGTGAAAGAATTCTGGAGTTGCTGCATGAAGCCGGATTGCTGAGGGCATAGTCAGAATGGCAGAGGAACTCAGTACTGGGAATCTCAGCAGGAATGACTGGTAAGTAATGGAGAAAAAATCTGTTGGACAGAGGGAGAGGAAAGCTCACTTGAGTTCTTAGCATATTCAGGAGAGGAGGAATTGCTGCATTTCATGAGTCACTAAATTACTAAATTGAGAAATGATCACAACATAAAATTCTAGGGAATGCAGGTTTTCAAAGACTGGCAGAAGAAGCTAGGGTAAGTCAATAAAATGAAACTATCAGGGGGATTATAGAGAAATGAAGAGAAACAAGACTAATGTGGATAGGAGAAGGTTTAAGAAAAAGCATTTTAGAGCTGACACAAAGTAAATCATTGCATGTAAGCCTGTGTTTACTACTATTTTTCTTCTGATAATTTCTATTTATTTTTTGAGACAGGGTCTTGCTATGTAGTTGGAGCTATCCTTGAACTCTCTCCTTAGCCCAGGCTGGCCCCAGCTCATGGCAATCTTCCTGTCTCAGCTACCCGAGGGCTGGGATTTCAGGTGTGCACCACCATGCCCAATGGTCTTCTGTCAAGTTTTATTACTTTAATTTTTGTGAGCATTTCTGTATATCTCTGTTCCTTAAAATGTTATAACATTGCCTATTTTTCAAATTGTTAAAAATTGCTAAGCCACACACTTTCAAGCTGTTCTCATATACAGGAATGAGAAAACTCAATGGGGAATTCAATTAAACTGCAAAAGGAGATTATTTTAAAGAGGGAATAAAAGGAAAACAATCTTTTAGTTTTTCTGAAACTGACAGTAAATATCTATCTCTATGACTTTCTGCATGTTTTGTGTCCAAAGCCACTTCATTAAACATTCCTAAGGGCTACACATACAAGTTAGATATTAGAATACAGTGTTGACATTTTGGATGAACATCCTGCATTACATAGTTATGTCGAAATACTCGTGACCATATATAGTTAGCTAACGTTGGGAGTAGGACTGGGAGAAAAACAAGAGGAAAGTCCCCATTCAGTGCATATGGGCTCATGGTACCTGTCAGAATGTGATCTATTATTATGACTCTTGCAGATAGAGATCCAGGGCTTTCTAGGAAAGAAAGTTACTACTCTTGGCTGTAGGAAAGAATACCTGTTATAGCATTTACATTTGAAAGGATTGAATGCTTAATATGTTGCTACATTACAGTAAGTGGACAAAAGTACTTTCTATTCTAATTCTTTTGTCTTTTGCTAAATGTAAGCACTATACACTGTAAACATAAAAATAAAAAGGAATCTTTTAACAATCCTAGAACACATGTAATATATAATGGAAATAGCTGATATATTTAATGTATCTATTTTCTTTTACAAATCAAGTTGCCACATGTTCTAATAGTCTTCTTTATGGACATTGAATGGATTATTCAGGGGTCAAGTTACTCATTACAGGTTCACTACCTGGTTAAAATGCTCTTCTACTAAAATGGTTAATGGTAACACCTTCCACTTTTTGATAGTAATTTGTAATAAATTTTTATGATTCATTGTTTTGTTTCCGCAACCCGTATATTTTCTTTATTCAATATGAGTCATTTAAATACATATAGATTTGATATTAATTTTTTGAAATGGAAATGCTTATTTTAGCTTTGTTTTGTTTTTTTCTATATGTAGTTCAAAGTAATAATAATTGTTAAGCCCAGAAAGCTGAGGCTATCTGTCATTCCTTGTGTGTTAAGGATCAAGAATGTGGCTAAGCCACAAAGACAAACAAACAAACAAGGAACTTATCTATGTCTTTAAGGTTGTCCAGGTTTTTAGTGTGCAATTCTTCATAGTAATCACTTCTCTTGGTTTGTGTCTGTGTATTAACTTGTAGGATCTCCTCTTTGGTTGCTAACTTCAAGTTTTTGTTTCTCTTGTCTAGCTAAAAGTCAAGCTTGGTTTATATTCTGTGACATGTATAATGCTAGATATGTAATGTGTCTTGCTAATGTCATTAAAATTTTAAAGTTCAAATTAGGACTATATCAAAGCAATGTAAAGTGAATCAAATTACCTGCAATATATTTTGACACAGTCTTATGTTTCTACCTACTCTTTAATTTTTAATTTGATAAGATAAAGATCATATAAATTAACTTGTAGATTGCTGGATAATTATAAATATTCACCTAAAATATTCAATCAATTAAGAAGTAGCTTTTGCTATGGCCACTTCTTGAGGAAAGGTGAGAGACTTGGCTGAGCTGGTTACATTCTTAACATTTGTTATTTTATTAGTGCTTGTGACTTATACAGAATAATGAGCTTCATTTTGGTGAATTCTTATATGATTACTAACACATTTTCAATTCAGGCTGAACCTGGGGCCAACAAATCAATATTTAGGAATTGTTCTACAGTGACAAATAAAATAGTAACTATATTGTCATAGGTAAGTTATTAATAGTACTACATAAAACAGAGCTTGAAATCAAAACACCAGCCTCAAAATGTTGGGAAAATTTACAAATAACACAGTGATCTGCAATAATTTGACATTTCATGGCCTTAAAATGGAGATTAGCACCCTTTAACATATGTGTGCTTTTTAATTTATAAAATACTTCAATGACTTTACAAGATATGAGAAACGAGAAGTAAATCAGGTAGTAATAGGTAAGGTGTCATAGACAGCAAAACAAAATATGTGGGGAAGATTTTTTTTTTAATTTTATTTTTACTTCCTTGGTTCTCTTTTATACTTGATTCTCAGTCAGGCATCAAAACCCTCAAAAATTCCAAAGATTTCAATACATTTTAAAAGTCAGAATATATAAAAAAAATTACTTTCTATACAATTTAGAACATAAACCCTCCTCTTTTTCATATAGGAGAGCCAAGAAAAGACAACAGAGAAAGCTTCACATTTATTTCTAAATTCCTAACACTTCAGCTTCACTTCTGGCTCAGAAGAATATTTTATATACTTACTCACCCTTTAAAGTGTACACTGACTTAATTTCCATTATGAATTACACATTGCTATACGCACTGAGAATACAGTAGTGATTAAGTAGAAAAAATCCCCTACCAGAATCAAACGTTCATGTTTGTGGGTATTGCACAGAATTCAAAATCCTTTACATGTACTCTCCGTGGAGGACCAGTACAATGAAATAAAGTTGTTAACTAGTTTTGAGTGCAATTGGCAGGAGCGCTGTGTGTGTTATAGTCTGGGAATTGTTACCTCTGGAGCAAGCAATCAGGCACAGAGCCGCAGAGTGAAGAAAGTAGCCCAGTGAGGAGGACGAAGCTGCATCCCACACAGACACCAAGGTGGACACAAAAGCCCTCAGGCAGGGAAGAGATGGTTTAATTTCACAAAGAGAAAGAAAGTCTGTAGTTTTTCTGCACAGTGAGCAAAGAAGAATAAGACCACTGCAAAATCATCAAATTGCATACAACCCATGGACCTTGGTACAGATTATATTTCAGGAGAGATTAAATACTGAATAAATAGTTGAATGAAAGACAAAACTAATGACCCCTATAAAGAAAAGGCAAACAGTGACATACATTACCTAATGATAAATGTCCAAGCTCAGGACACAGACTCAGGCATAGCAATGAATTCTAAAATTTTAAAGTTCTTTGGAGTTGACAAATGACATTTGCATGAACAATCTCATGCTGGACTTCAGGATAGTTTCCTAAGAAGCACACTGTCTCAGTCTGGGCCTGTGTGGAGCACAGTGTTTGTTTGCAATGATTCCATTGGAACTCTCTCGTTGGATTCCTGTTTATCTCTTCTCCTGTAGGGCTTAAACTAATGAGAGACTAGGGGAAGGGCTGCCTAGTGAAGGAATTATAACCACAGTTATGCATGTAGACATAGTGTCTGGTATAATTGATTCTGTTTAATGATCCCATTTAATAATTTCATTTAAGATCAAGAGGATAATTTTCAAATAATATAAAATAAAGAAAGGCCGCAGCTGCCAAGCACACTGGAGACCAGTAGCACATTAGAAAACCAACTGATGTGACTTCAAATGCGGACGCTGTGGAAGGGAAAAGCAGCTTTTTCAGTTGATGGCAAAGTGAAAATAAATAGTCATGTGTCACAGAAGAAAATGGAAGGAAAGCGTGCATAAAAAGATGATAGTTGATAAAAATTGAAATGTGAGTATAAATGACAGCTGCAAAAATGGAAAATTCCTTGAGGCATGAAGAACGTGGATTTTCCAGATTTTGCTAGTGTGTCTTCTAACATATTTCAAGGAGTCTCTGAAATTTCCAAGGAAAGTTTTAGGTCTATATTTTTTAAGCAAGTATTTTGCATTCTGGTGACAATGGCATGTTCCCAGCAATGGCATGTTCCCGGCTCCTTCGTATGGCTTCTTCTCTTGTGCTGCGAATTGTCCTGTGTGTCAGAGAAGTACACAGGTGGCAGAAATACACCTGGGTTTTCAAAATCTGAAAGATAATAAGACCACTCAGAGTGGGCCTAAAAAAATGGGAAAGTACACTATGTCATTCTCAAAAGGAAAATATAATGATTGTTATTTTTACAAGTATTGAAAGGATGAAAATAAAATTGGGAATTTGAGGTGGCCGAAGCTAACAATTTCAAAAGTAGCTGATAGACAGGGAAATGATTCAAATTGTGAATTTTAGAATGATCCCACAGATTGGTCCCTTCCTTCTAAGGCAGGATTTGCTGTGTGTTCTTGCAACCCTTGACCTGCCCTTCATTTTCAGACACTAATCAGAAGTCTAGTGGCAAAGAAGTCTGAAATATGTACATTAAAGAGCTCTGAAACTATGTTTTTTTTTTTTTTTTTTTTTTTTTTTGCGGTACTGGGGATCGAACTCAGGACCCTGCGCTTGCTAGGCAGGCGCTTATTCCACTGAGCTATATCCCCAGCCCCTAAATTTATCACTTTTTTTTTGGCAGTACTGGGGATCGAACTCAGGACCCTGCGCTTGCTAGGCAGACGCTTATTCCACTGAGCTATATCCCCAGCCCCCTGAAACTATGATATTATAGGTTTGTATTTGAAAAGTAGCAGGAAAGAATTATTCATGCCATGTTAAAAAAATTTTTCATAGAAAAGGATTAGATATTACTTCATAAAGAACAAAATGCATTATATATTTTTATGTAACTTCTGTGTCACTCAGAGATAAAATATTCAGAGAGAACCAAGCCACTAATCTTTATGATTCTCACCCAAACATCCTTGAATTTAACATATCTAATTAGAGAGTCAAACTTCCAGGGATTCAAGTGGCAGGAGAACATGAGTTGCATTTGTGAATTGAGTCTTGATAAACAGAGAGGAGAGAAACGAATGCCTAGAGAAACAGTAGGCATAAGGACATACCTGATATCTACCCAATGCAGGATTATGTATGCTCTGTGTACTGCAAAATTAAGACATTTGCACCAAGGGAGGAGGTAAATTCTCCTCATTACAGAAAGAGTTACCCTAAGTAAACGTGTGACTTCTAAGTCAACCTGACTCAGACTGAGTATGAACTCACCCTGGTATAACATAACAGGCTGGGCTGATGGCATATAGCCTGCTGCTGAGTATTGTCAGAAATGATACTACTGTTACATACAATGAGTATCAGTGAATATATTTGATTTATCAAAAATGATAAATTAAAAATGAAAATTTTGTAAATTTTGAAACATAATTATAAGAGGACTACTTTGCTTTGTGCTGATGCCATGTTTTGCATATGAGAATATATTTAGAGAATGGCTAAAATATAACTGTATTGTAGCAACAAACTTTCTAAAAATCAAGGTTTTTCCATACAGTCCAGGCTGGCCTTGAGCTCACTTTGTAGGCCAGGCTGGTCTCGAACTTGCAACGATCCTCCTGCCTCAGCCTCCTGAGTACTGGGACTACAGGCATGCATGCCACCATGCCAGGCCCATTTCATATTCAAATATAAAAAGCACTGTAAAGATGATCTAGCATTTCCTTTTTATTTTCAAAATTTAAAGAAAACTAACAAAACAACAATGAAAACAAAATCAAAACAACACAAAAACAGCAAAAACCATATATGATCTCAAAACAAAATTATAGGAAATAACAACGCTTGCTATATTACATACTGTTATCTTCAACAAAGTTGCTCACTCCACTTGACGTAAGAATGTAAGATTGATCGAACAATCAAAGACAGTAACAAGTAATAAAAAATTTGGAAATGATGCAGCACTTCACCATACAAGATATTAGCATTTCAATAATGGTTCTTGTACTGCATATTGTTTTCAGATCAGATATTCTGATTACCAGAACCAAGTGCAAAATTGGTCAAGAAAAAAGAAAATTTTCAACATTCACTGTTCCTTTCAATAAACCACAGATATCAGCAATACACCTATCCCAGTTATCCTTATATATATATAAATTTTGTTTTTCATTTTAAAGAGAAAAGAAAAAAACCTTAAAATAATAAAAACAAATCACAAACAAAACAGCATAATGAACAATAAAAGTGATACAGAATTTCAAAATATAGTGATAGGATATTAACAATGGTTATTATTTACATTATGTCATCTTCAAAATGGTTGCACATATAACCAGATATAGGTATGCAAGATTAATCAAACAATTACACATTAGCTGCTCCTTTCAATAAACCAACAGACATCAGCAGTACAATTATCCCAGCTGTCCTTGTATATACATATGTATTTTTCCCTTCCTTCTTTCTTCCTTTTCTCCTTTTCTTCCTCCCAGTTGTTCCTTCCCTTCGAGTAATTCCTTTCCCTTTCACAATATCTATTGTACCTTTCAAAGTTTTTTTACTCTTTCAGGTTCTTACACTAGGAAGACAACATGATGTTTACATATGCGGGTCTGATTTATTTCACTTATGAGTATGGTCTCTAGCTGCGTCTATTCACTTATAAAAGTCTCAAGTTTATCTTTAGAGCTGAGTAATACTTCATTATATAAAAATACCATATCTTTTGTATCCATTCCTCAGTTGATGGACACTTGGATTGCTTCCACAATTTACCTATTGCAAATTGCACTGC
The DNA here is from genome assembly GCA_004027595.1 of Dinomys branickii. Lineage (NCBI taxonomy): Eukaryota > Metazoa > Chordata > Mammalia > Rodentia > Dinomyidae > Dinomys > Dinomys branickii. Next base: position 99,841 of record PVLD010001384.1, read on the forward strand.
TATAAATATGGGTGCACATATATCACTGTGGTATGATGTTTTCAGTTCTTGTGGAAAAATACCTACGAGAGGAGTAGCTGGGTAGAATGGGTCTTCCAATCCTAGTTTACTGAGGAATCTCCAGACTTATTTCCACAGTGGTTACACCAGTCTACACTCCCACCAATAGTGAAGAAGGGTTCCTTTTGCCCCACAGCCCCCCCAGCATTTGTCATGGGTTGATTTCTCGATGACAGCTATTTTTTCTGGGGTGAACATTTCTTAAATGTGAATAAAGAGTTGCTATCCATGTGTTCATTGCTCATTATGAGTGGCAAATAAAACCGACCAGAAGCCTGGGCATGGAACAGATAGTGAGAAAGAGTGGGCTCTGTTTTTGTAGGTGATCAACATAAGTCACTGTGAATATGATAGTCCAGTTGATTTGTAACTGATGAGCACAAACAGCAATGGAAAGAACGCAAGAAAGGCCTCGCAGGCTGGCAGACTCTGGGAGGCACACAATCTTATGTGCTCAGAGCAGGTCAGGAACAGTTGTTGAAATGACCCTGAACATGGAATTCTAAGTCAAACATGGAATGTGTGGGGGTTTCTAGACTTTAATAAAACGTCTTGATGCTTTGGTAAGGATACTGAGATACCACTAGGTTAAACCTTTGTCTGGTTGAGTATACTGACTTTACACACGACCTGGAAAGTTGGGGCAGGGGAGAAGAAGGGAGTGTGTTCATGGTCAGCCAAAAGGTCTTGGTTATGGGGACTGGAACAGTGACAGCTGATGTAGAAAATAATGAATCCTTGTAGTGTATATTTCAAAATAGAATAAATTGAATTTTCTAGGGTATATGTGTGGAGTGACATGAGGTCATAAAAGCAACTTCTTTACTTTTATCTTGAAAAATTGAGAGATTTTTTTTTCTAAGATGTAAAGTCATGTAGATGTTAAGAAGAGTTAGAGAAAGGAGAAAATAGAGATGGGGTCATTTCTTAGTTATTATCTTGATGAATATTAGTTTATGTAGCAGATCAATATTCTAAGTTTTGTATGAAAATATGTTAAGAAGCTGTCTTCGTTATTTTTTTCTCGTTTCTGAGGAAGGAATTAAGGAAGAAAATGTTTGTTTAAGCCCAAAATGATGGAAGGAAAAGTTTAGTTAGCTCACAGTTTGTGGAGCTTTCAGTCCATGCTTGGCTGGCTCCAAAGCACATGGCAACAGACAGCAGTTCACGGTGGCTGAAGATAGCAAAATTAATAAGAGCAAAAAGGGAGAAGCACAAGCACAAGCCTCTGTGCCTCCCTTACATTGTATGCAAACTACCCACCCTAGGAGTAGGGGTTGCACTCACACCCATAATCCCAGCATTGGACCATGGATCAATCATGACTCTAGAAGCCGCCCCATGACTGCATGAGGCTTTGAGGGACATCCAGGCACAAACCATAACAAAGCTTAAAATGTTTAAGGAGATAAATATAAGCATTAAATTACAAAAAAAGCTTTGGTCATACCTGGAGATTGCATACACACAAGCGCACACATGACTGGGTGGTAGAACTATGTTACCACAGGAAGTGTGGCAGCACGCAGGCAGACTTGACAGAATCAAACACTGGATTCAAATAAACAGGAAAGTCACTCTTCGTTAGAGGAAAATAACCTGATGATTGGTAAAGTCAAAGAAAAATAGTCCATAATTTAAAGTATTTTTGTAGGTAGGTGCAGTAGAGGATTTTCAAGTCAGATTGGTAGAATCATAGGAAATTAACATTTGAAAAGAATGGTTTTCTGTTTTATTGTGTTTACAAAGTGATATTTTTTGATGCCAAGAAATCTGGCTTTCAATAAATAATAAAAAAATTCCCGGGAAATTTTCAGCCCTTTTAAAGCACATTTATTATGAAAATCTGACTTTTACCACAAGAACAAAACTCAACAAGGGTAGTTTAGTCCTGTACAATATTTCTATGATACATGTTACAGAAAATTTCCAAAGAGTAAAGTGAAACACTGAAAGTTAAAAAGTTCTCAGTTTGTAAAGAAAGGAAGAAAACTCTATTGACTGACAAAGATTTCTGCTTAAAAAATAGTGAAAAAAAACACTAATAGATATGTTTTATATAGTTGTAATGTTATAACAGAATTAAAATATATTAAATATATTGAGTAAATCTGACAAAGATGTGCATTGAGTATCTTTAATGTTTGTGAAGATGAATTAAAGAAAGTCTAAATAACTGGAGACATAGTTGTTGGCTATGAGTCATAAGAATTAATATTTTTCATATTAGTTCTCTCCAAATTGTCCTTCAGATTAAAAATTCTCCACTGACAATATCAGTAGGCATTTTATAGACATTGACAAGAGATTTAAAAGTCCACATGGAAATGCAAAGAGAAAAGATGAATACAGTTGAAATCTAACTAACATGCTCTGACTTCAAGTCTTATAATAAAGCTTGTAGTAATCATGCAAGTGGGATTTTGGTGTCAGAAGAAACATTTATTAATAAAATACAAGAGCATCCACTAACCTACCCTCACTTTCATGGATGGTTTTGACAGGAATACAAAGTTTCAGTAATTTAGTAGGGAAAAAATAGCTATTTTATCACATGATGCCAGAAAAGAGGATACAAAAATTAAGACAAAAAGGATTGTACATTTACAATTTAATGTACAGTATGGAGATTTTAAAGCCTAGATAGAAATGAACAGACAGTGGTAAAATAAAGACCAAGGAAACATTTCATTAGATTTAAAAGAAGAGAATTAACTTTTAGAAAGGCATGCTTCATTAGAAGCTGCTACAATGTCTTATAAAGATGAACATTTACTAATGTCCATTGTAGTTAGCAACAGATGAGCCAGTAGAGAGTAATAATGGCGGAGGATGTCATAATTACGTGATCTGAAGAGTTAAAGGTAATGAAAAGGAAAAACATATTAGACAGCACTTTGGCTTTTCTGTGAGCAGGGGAAGATTAATACAGAGATGGTACATCAGGCATATTATAGTGATAGAAATCTGAGTGTGAATAAGAGCTGTTGTGATCAAATTGTTGGAACAATTTTTATTAAATAGAAGGTAAGATGTACTAATAAACAAAGTAAGTAACGAGCAAAAGCCTTCTGGGAGATTAGACAGATAATAAAAAATCACCTTATATAACAGAAGAGTGCTGATGAGCATAGATTTGAGTAGTAAGAACAGTGATTTTCTTCCAAATGGAAACTAGCAACAAGTAGCAGAAGTTTTAAAAGGGTGAAAGTAAAACAAAACAAAAAGCAAAGAAAAAAGAAATCATTGCAATAAGTGACAAGGAGTAAATCTTAAAAGACTAGTACTGTCATGGACAGCTAAGTTAGATAGAAACAGTACAGGTTAGGTAAGATAGGTCCAGGCCCTTGAAGGAGCCAGTGCAGGAGACAAGATGCCTTGCAACTGGGGGTGGGGGGGGAGATGGGACAAACGCACCCACATACTTCCTGCGGGCGAGCATCATCACCTTGAGGAAGCCAGGAAGAACCTCTGAGCCAAGCCCCTGTAGGAAAATCTCCTGCTCTATATTTGTGCCCGCTTGCTACGTGACTCACTTTCCCATTTGATCTCGATTTAATCAATTCTACCTGAGCAATTATACTCATAAACTTATCGGCTGACCTTAGTTTTGTCCCACCTTATGCCCACCTTGTAATTTCCCATTTTCCCCCACCTCTTCATGTCATGGATTTTCTCTATAAAAATCCTTAGAGGTCCTGGGATATAACTCAGTGGCACAGTACCTGCCTGGCAAGTGCAAGGTCCCTAGTTCAATTCTCAGTATCCCTCAGAACAATCCCTAGAAAAAGCAGAGTTCTCAGCAACCCACTTGGGATGTCTCCTGTCTCCGTCTCAGACAGAAATTCATGCCCTCAATTCTGCTTTCTGTATCCACTGTTCCTAAAATTCATTCTTCAATTGTGGAGACCATGAACTCATATTGGACATGTATTAAGTTGGGAGTTTCTTCCCCTATATTGGTATGATACTGAGCAATCAGCTGCAGACATTGTAGGTGGGAATAGCAGATTTGTGGTAAAATACTTCTACTTTATTTTGCAACAGGGTGGTTTTATGTAACTGCTCAGCTGAATGCACAGCAATTGTGGGTAGTAGGGGCTTGTGACACACTCATGAATCATCAAAGGCCCTAGGGGAGCATTTCTAAAATGATCGACGATGAAATCTAAGTTATAAAGATATATGAAAGATCAAAGTTTCAAAGATTGTTAGTAAGTGTAGCAGTCAATGAACTATGAAAAGAGTGTGTTTGCACACAGGCCACATGAGTAATCAAAGGTAGAATGTATCACAGGCTACTCATGGTTTTAACAGCTGTTCTTCAAATAGCACAATAAAAGCAAGCTCAAAAATTAAGAGATGAAGTGCTTAATAGGATGAGTTACAGTTCTTACCTCTTCTTATTCATACATAAATTTCCCCTAGATTAATTGCATTGTGTTTGCTGTATTTGGTTCCATAAATTGACAGATTTCAAAAGCAAACTGGAAAAATTTACAAATTGCTGAATAACGCAGCACCCAGAGTCACTTATATGGCTCCAGCAACTTCTAGTAAGATAAATGTGTTAGAACAATTAATCATGGCTTTCTTCAAAGGATTCTTTTCATCCATTAAAAGTTTTATTATTTTTAAAAATTTAATATAAGATGCTAAACTATATTCCACAGAAATATTTTGAGGTCACAAAATAGACATTTTGATGAAATGTCTATTTTGGTTAAATGTGGTTATCAACAATGCAAAATTTATTTTAATGTCTCCACTTTATAAAGTTTTTTTTTTTTTTTTTTTTTATTAAGTTTCTAAATTTAAATGGTCAGCTTATCTCACAGATGGAGAAACTTTTCTCATTTCTTATGCATTTCAGAATTACAATGGTGAGACTTTCTTATGTTATTTTGAGTCAAGACCTTTAGGAATGACCTGGAATTTGACAAGACTATCTGTCATTTATACAGTTTATGGTCCTTTAATAAAGCAGCCCTAGTAAACTAATTTTTAACAATTCTAACACAATATTGTAACACATGGTGTAATGATAACCATAGACTCCACATAGGACGGCAATCTCATAAGATGCTGCTAGAGTTGAGAAATTCTACCTCCCTTTGTTCTCACAGCCACAGTAATGTCTTACTGCAACATGGTATCAGTTTGTGGCAATGTGGTTTTTTAAAAATAGAGCATTCCAAACGATGTACATCGTACTTGATAACGATAACAAGCCTCTGTTACTGGCACTTGTAAAAAATTAAAAACTTGTAGTACTAGTGTGTATACCTGCAGGCTACCACTGTTTTTGGAAAAAAAAAAATCTATGTTCAGACAGGTGGCCTACCTCTTGCTACATTTCATTTATCTTGGCAATACTCATGGGTAGAAAAACAATTAGTATGCATTTTGTTAAATGATGCTTCAACTGTACTGGTAATTTTTGGTCCAAAAAGTATGTTTAAGAGCTAAACATTTTAAAAACGTCACTTCAAATTCACAAGTGTGTGTACATATGTGTATACCTGTATGTATCTATCTACCTAGATATGTATGTAGGTATACATACATGTGTATGCGCAAGTGTTTTAAATATTCACGGGGTGAAAAAGACGTCCCTAAAACTAAAAAACAAGACAAAACTTGAAAAACAAACAGGAAGCTGTTTTATTAAAGACCAAGTTGTAAAACTGACTTTTTTATCATGGTGTTTCCTCAAATAAGACAGTTGTGGGATGACCGCTAACCTGATTGCAAGCCATGCTCACCGTCATGGGTGCTCAAACTTGGTAAGTCTGCAAGGCATAAATAGCACTGTTTCCTGTTTTGCCCATGGATGTGAAGTAGATGAATGGCAACGTCTCAGCTATTGAGCTATGAGAAAACTATATGTACTCACGAATCTCTTCTCATGGCCTCTGAGCTACACTATCAGGTATAATGACAGCAAACACCCCACTCCTCCGCTAACAGTTTTCTGGGATAGGCAGCTTTTCTATTGTTGGTACATTATACCTGACAATCAGCACCTGGTTTCAGGGAAATGAGTCCATGGTTTGCTTTTTCCAAGGAAGAAATATCATGTTGGAAAGAAGAGCACAAAGATAAAGCTTCTAACTTTATGGAGTCTGGGAAGCGGAGTGTGGTACAGTCAGAAGGGAAGGGACAATGGACCAGGTGCAATACCCAGGTCGTGTCTCCATGATCTGCCCAGACATACCCAAAAGTATGCTTTACCAAGCCCCAAAGCTCCCAAACCCCAACGCTGACATATTCGAGTATAACCGTGACATAGGTATTAATGAAAGATAAAGCAATTTATGTTACATCATATGTAATTCTTTTTTATTATGTTGCCAGGATACCACAACAGTCATTTGTTTAAAAGGAAGACTACTAAAATAATTTTGCCATCTGATAAGGGAATATAACACCAATAGTAATGGTATAAATTTTCCACTCTTCTTAATTTAAAATATATTTCCATCATAGGCTTTATTAATATATGGAAAAAACTACACTTCTTCACTTACGAAAGGTAACAAGATTTAAAATACAAGATGCATATAACTCTAAGAAGTCAGGAAAATGTCATACTTTTATGTAAATTACTGTATCTATTTATTTATTTATTTATCTATTTATCTATTGGAGACAGGGTCTCACCATGCAGTTCAGGCTGCCCTTGAGCTCACTTTGTAGCTCAAGTTGGTTTTGAAATTGCAAAGATCTTCCTGCCTCAGCCTCCCCAGTGCTGGGATTACAGGCCTGCACCTCCATGCCTGGCAATTATTATTATGTATATGTTATATTATTATTATTATTATTATTATTATATTCTAATTATTATTTCATTGTAAATTGTTTTACATTATTTATATTTTCACTGAAATTTAAGAAGAATAACATCTAAGAGTTATAGATGAAGTATTCCCAAAATATTTTCTTTACTTTCTTGAAATAAATGGAACTAAATACTATTTTAAAAATGAATTCTCTAGAACCATTTCTAGTTTGATATTTCTTAGGGGTAAGCTGGAGGCCATGTATTACAAAACAGTGCTTTAAACTACTATCATCTCTGTGCTAACGGACTCCTCAAAGTGAATGTATTTATTATAATTTAATCTCTCAGTTTGTTACCACAACTCTTAGCATCCAAATTCCTTGACATTCTCTACAACACTGAAGAGAATTTCCACCTTCTTTCATCATTCAGACTCACTTTTAAACACACTTGTACTTTCAGAGTACTTTGAGCTTTTACTATTAGCTAAAGGCCATAGAGTATTCAAATTCACTTAGATCTTACAAATCTAATGATATTTCATATGTTAAGATTCTAGATAAAATGTCACAATACTTTTTCTTCAAAATAAGGTCTTATTCTAAGGCCAAGGGAGCCAGAACTCAGTATGTGAATTCTGAGGAGACACACTTAAAACTTTAGCATTCTCCACAAAATCTTAGACAACTACCGCTGTACTTTCTCTCTCCAAATACATCTGCCCAATTTGGACACTTCATAGAAATAAAAGCATCTCCAGAGGATATTTAAGACATTTCACTTTGCACAACAGTTTTAATACTCGTTCACGTTGTTGCCCAAGTCAGTGTTCCTGAGTCTCTCTCATTTAATTTTCATTTCAACTGTTAATTTGTGCAGGTACAGATTCCCAGTGTGTCTTCTTAACAGTATCTATGTCTTACTAGTGTTCTTTATTGAATGAGAAATCATCATCACATCTTTCTGCAAGTTTTAGGTTCTTTTTTCCTTTGAACATATTTGTAAGAGCTGCTTTTTGACTAAATCCACCATTGGAGCCCTTTCAATATCACTTTCTATTGTTGGCTTTGTTCCTGTACATGGATCACATTTCCCTCTGTCTTCAAATATGCCACATTTTTTGTTATGCACATGACATTACTTCAGATGATATGTCATAACACCTCTCATTACACACCCTACCTTTGCACCTGGTGGTGGTTATTACTGTTTGGTTTGCTATTGCTTTAGAGGTTTATCTGAACTTCCTCTGTGAAATATACTTCAAGTTGAGTGATATTTCTGAACGTCATATATATTTTCTGCTTTAGGTTACCTATCTAAAGATTGTTCTGGAGTGAATATAAACACTTTTATTTGTGTGGCCTTGGAGCTGTAGACATCATCAGAGTTAATGTTAGCTTGTGTCACGTTCAGGACTATTAGCTTGAAGATCCTTTTCTGCTCAGGTCTTTGGGTACACCTTTGGCCATGAGCATAGACTTTCAGTAGGTTGAGGACATTTGCCATGATTCTAACAAGTTACTTGCTACTTTGTTATTTTGCTACTTTGTTTTTGGAGCTCAAGTTTTATTGTTATATTATTACATTATTGTTATATTATTATACTTCACAAGTATTGTTTTGGGGAGCACAAGTATTATTCACCAAGAACTTCATTATTTTTACAATGGCCTTTGTGTTGGTCAGATTTTCCATGGCTTGACATAAATATTTGCACTCCAGGGTAAAGGAAGTGCTGCTTATTTTAGCTCATAGTCTGAAAGGATATGGTTACTGGTGAGTTGGCTCCAATACAGAAACATGAAGCTGCTCACTTTCATAGTGACTGGAGGGGAAACCAGAAGAGTGCCAGAGGGGAAGGTGCCAGGGTCCAGTGTAGTCCAAAAGACCATGTGATACATCTACATGCACCCATAAGTTTGCTTTATTGATACCCACAGGCTGTCTCTCATGCCCATTAATTTGACCATATTAATAACACACTTTAGACAAGGAGTTCTCTACTTTCTGTTGTAAATAACGTCAATCCTTTCAGGACAAACTACAGAGCTCTCATCTTATGACTGGTCTCTCCCAAGGACAGAAATCACAGCCTAAGTACCAGCGCCAAAAGTGGAGCGCACATCTTCTCAGAGTGATATTTCCACTCTGAAGTGGCATGGTTTATAGACAGTAGTGGTTTCCCTGGACTTTTGTGCTCCTTCCATTTTGGTTGGAAACCTCCATTCTATCAGGAAACTGAGGAAATGTCCAATTTTTCTCTGCCTACTGTCTCTGAGGAAGATCTCACTGTGTCACTGGGCCCTATGAAGATAATATTAGTATGTACCTGTTGGAAGTAAGGTGCCTTGGAGCTCTATCTAGCAAATTTCCACAATTTCTAGAATGTTTAAATAGAATTTCCCTTTTGACACAGATCCATTTGTGAAATTTTTATCTAACATCTCATTCATACTGCCCTCTGCACTAGGTACTTGCAAATGCCAGAGTGAATAAGGCAGTGTCTGAGTTTAAACTGTTGATAATTTAATGAAATTGATATGAAAGTACACATACTACACTACCTATTTGCCAGTTAATATGGATAGATATATGCAAAATGCATACATAATATGGTGATGCTATTGATCTGATTTCCGAGCTACAAAGGGACAATCCCATAATTGGGACTTTTGACAGTTAAAGAATACATCACACAGTGGGGGTCATATTACACCTTAAAATTCAGGTAGGCATTTACTTGCAAGCAGGAATTTGTGCAGCAAGAATCTGTGCAGACAACCAAATGTAATAAATAAATCAGAGGAATTTGAAGCATTTCATACTTTAAAGAAAGGAAAATCAGTTCAGTATGGCAGAACCCAGATTAGGGGTACATGTAGTGTATTTTAAGCTATGTTCAACTCCACCTTTGTAGTAGTTAACTGGAATTGTCATAGAAACCAAGAGGCATTGGCTGGAATTGCAAAGAAATATTCAAAATATGAGATTGAACCAGACACATTGCCTTAAAGAATCGGTGGAGAATTTTCTGTGGCGTTAAGAGGATGTCACGACTCCACTGTTTAACAAGGAAGGGAGTTTAACAGATGTACCTTGTTCAAGCTTCTCTTAAATATGCAGAGACATTGTCATCCATAATCGCACTGTGACTGAGCCACACTTAATCTGCTGGAACTAAATTGAAATAAATGGAATATATATGCCATTCTGAAGAGTGAAATGCAGAAACGCGTGATGAAAATATGTGGTTAAACCGTGTAATAAGGCCTCACAAGGGAAGAATTGGAATCAAAAGTAGCTTATATTCAAGCTTGGTGGACTGGGGCTATAGCGCAGCTGCACAAGTGCTGCCTGGCAAGCACAGGGTCCTGAGTTCGATTCCCGATAACACCCCCCCACAAAAAAAGTTTGGCAATTTTTCTACTGGAATTACTTCATACATCATATTTACTTTTCAAATGGTTCATAATACTAATAGGTACGCTGTAAGAGCTCTAGGAAGAAACTGAGCTATAAATTAGGAGCTATGGCTTCTCATTTCAACTTTCTCATGGTACCTTTTATCACTTTAGACATGTCTCTTCTAATAGTTTGTGCTTCCATGTTTTACAACAGTAAAATTGAGTTTTGTATAATTGATATTCCAGATCATTTTATATGTTGATATTTAAATTATGTATATAATACCTAATTGAAAAAGAAAAATATACATATTATAATAAATATTTTGATCATTATTATTTGCAGTAATTTCTTAGTTTGAACTATCTCAGCAACTTCTCACACATAATGAAAAATGCTTCAAAGACAACACTTCTTGAACACCCTAATGACACTACCATTTCTGAAGTCAATTCAATTAGACAAAAAATAACCAGAGTGCATACACAAGTCAACCAGTACCTACAATTACAAATGAAATATAAAACAAAACAAAAATTATGATAAAAGGATTATTTGAGCAGATGGTGGTTTGCAATTATCACGTATATACTCAGAACTTCAGCAACAACTTCAGTATTATAGTTTCTTTTAAATTTAACAAGACAACTCATAAACTATGAATCTTTCCAGGAATTTCATTATTTTTCTCAGAGCTGTGATAAAATCCTATTTACAAAGCTAACTGGTGCCACAACTTTAGACCTTTGCCAATATAAACGGAACATTCATAGATTAGATCTCCTTTTATTTCCTCTCATCATACAATTAATGTGGTTTTTTCTTTGCTAATGTGAGTGTTCGTAAACACATATTCAAATAAATACATTGAAGCTGAGTAAGGTGGGTCCAGAGCAGTTATCTTGAAGATCCAGTGTTACTGCTTTTCCTGGTGCCTGTTCCTATTTCTTTTTCTGCCCCTGTCCCTGGCCCTCTCCCCCTTCCCCACACACACTCAAAGCCATTTTATATTTCATTTTATATTCGACACAAAATTAAAACTTTAATTTTAAAAAAAATATAGAAAACAGGGAATGAAATTGGGGAATCCTGTATAATACATCTACAGATTCCCAGTAATCAGCATAGATTTTTTTTCTGAGAAAAAAATGACCATATTGTGTTCACCATCACTCTTTGCAGTAGCTCAGGTATTAGTAAAGTCTACAAAACCAGTGATTTTTAATAGAGTATCATCCTGGACAATCATGGCATGACTTGAAACTTTAATGCATAAGAAATGTGTGAAAAATAAATCACCACATTTTAGAATGTTCTCTAGAGATTTACTAGTTCAGGCTTACATAACTCTGAATGATGACTTCTAGAAGAAAATTCCTATTAATATCAGACGTTTAAATGGGCATCATTAGGGTCACGCAACAAAAATATTAGGGAAACTCTAACAGGAAATAGTAAAATGAATATAATAATATTATATTCCACATTTGCATAAATTGACTTGGAGCACTTCATGTATGTTTTTAGCGTACATATTTTCTCATTTGTAATTTTATTTACAACAAACTTTTGTATTTAGGGACCAATAATACTAGGATTCTATCATAAATGTTCTTTCTTTTTCTGAATCATAAATGGAATTATGTAGAAGCGTGAAAGAACTTGGAATACTGTGGAGTATTTGGTGAAACAACGAACCACTTCTAACTAATTATAAAGAACCATGGTTTGTTTGGAGAGCATAGCACAGGGGTGTAAGTGGTACAGAAGTCACTGAACTACCTTCAAAAATCACAGAAAGAGTCGGGTAAATTTTGATAGTTAGAGTGCTCATTTAAATTATCAGAATCAATTCACATGATTAACATTTTAGTTAAACCTCTATGTGTTTAGAAACATTTGTTTACACCAAAGGTTAATTCACGTGATGTGTTAATAGACTTAAACCCCATAACTTTCATTACTGGCAATGTGAATACTGTCTTTGACAAAAAGTAGTCTGTCATTCTTTTGCATTTTCCTTTAATTCTTTGCTTTTATATTTCATGTTCAAATAGCATTCTATAGGAATGATTAATAGGCAAGATGCATGACCTTTTTCTAGTAAAATATAACTTAAAATAAAATGTAAATGTTTCATATTCAGGAGAGGCATACCAATCCATTAATAATACCCTAGCAATTCTTCATTCATTTTAATTTAATGTTTCAGTTTATTCCTTATTTGCAGAAATAGTCAAAGCAGTATCATGGTTTTGATAAGACCAAGTTTGACCCCTAGATCTGCTGTTCAGGAATGTGGGGATCATACTCAAATTACTTAACCTTCAGTTTGTGAAACAGAGGTCAGTGATTACCTGGTGCGTGTGTTTATGTGTGTGTGAGAAAGACAGAGAGAGGAGACCTAGAGAGAAATAATGGAAGTGAAATAATTTAAAAATAATAATCCATCATAATTTTATTATTAGCAATATGCTACAGCAATTCATTTTCATAACATTGAACCCCATCCAAAGTAAAATTAAACTGTAGCTGAAAACCATTCCCACATAATCTTGTTTTTAAATTTTTTTTCTTTTTGGCAACAGGTGAAACTAGCCAGATAATATCATGTCATTTTCTATAAAATTTCATTCAAAGTTACTAAGATAGCCATGAATGTCAAATGCCCAAGTCATAACCAAGAGAGAAGCCCAAGTTACGCCCAAGTTATAAGCAAGAGAGGAGGTAGGCAGAAAGGTAGGTCGTATGAAACCAGACACAGAATTTCATTTATATGCTCAAATGAAAATAAATTTAAGCATCTTAATATTCTTCAGAAAAAAACTTGAAAAAACTATGAGACAGAAAATAAATACCACATTCATATCATGGTTTAAAAAACATAACACATCACATACTTTGCTATTTATTCCCTGTGGTTTTGGAGGTTGAATTCAGGAGCCTGCAGGTGCTAGGCAAGGGCTCTGTCACTGAACTTTATCTGCAGCCTTCTGGTATTATTGCTGCATTGCCCTTCTGTTTTTACTGCGTATTGGTTATATGAGGCAAGGAGCTGCATTCTGGTGCATTTGTACCTGCATATAACAAACTTTATTGTTCACTTGTCACCCTCCTCGCCATCCTCTCACACTCCTGATTTCCTTCCTCTGTCTTAGTCCTGAAATTTTTATAGAGGTCGTGACAGTTAATCAAATATGTGAACTTGAACTAAGAGTGCCTAGCAGATCAGTAAAGCCCATTTCGGGGTGTGTCTGTGGGGACTGACATCTTGGCTAGCAAACCAAAGTGGAAGGTCTGTGCTAGATGTGGATAGAACCAGCCCAGAGTCTTGGGTCATAGAAGCAGTGAAAAAGAGACCGGAACCGGAAGTGTGTCCATTTCCGAGGTGTTCCGGTGTGCCTTGACCTTTGGACATCAATCTGTAGGTTTTTCTTTCAGTGCGGTCTCACACCTGTGGTGTAGGTCCAGGCTTTGGCCCTTGGACCTTGGGCTGGTTCTGCGTCCTTGATCCATCTTGTGCAGCTGCCATCTTCTTGGGTTGGGTGGGTGCCAGGAGCTGTAGTACTTCAGCACACGAATGGCCACTGTGGATTCCTCCACCTCGGAGCTTGGAGATGTGGACGTGGCTGCCTCTCCTGTTGTGAACCGCCCTCACACACCGCATAGCTAAGCATATTCACCTCATCTGCAGACGCTGCTTCCCTGCGTTGGGAAGAGCCCCAACACAGAAGTGTTCTCCTCTTGAAGGTCTACTTGAAATTACTGAATATATTTTCTTCAAATATTTGACAACAAAGGCGAATATCTCACAAACATTTGCTTTTACATTGTAAGTGGTACATTCAGTAAATTTTACAAAGTGGTAGCAAAGGTTCGTATTTTTATAGTATTTAAAGGTTATGAATTCAGATAGATTTACATTTAAATAAAATGTTTCATCTGTATATTCGTTCTTTTTAATCAATTCATTTTTTTCATTTCATAAGTTTAAAAGTATATTAAAATGAAGCTTTTGGGAATTATTTTAAGTAAAGGGGTCATTTTACTTGTGAAACCCTTCCTTGCCAGTTTTTTGTCTTGCAAGGCACATGTATGAATGTCACTTTTATTAAGTTGCCCTGGTGACATTCCCACCACACCCTTACTTGACGTACAAACCTTACTTGACATACAAATCTTTATATATGTCCTATACCCATTCTGCACTAGAGAGGCTGTTGCCTTGAAGTTGGTAATATTTCAGAGTTGAGTATATTTCAGCACTCATAGCATGATCTTACTTTTATTACAAGGTCAATCTAGTTTTCTGTTTCCTTTTGTATTATTATCATCATTTTATTTTTCCATTTCCTATAATAAAATTTGCATATACAAGTTCTATTTTTTCAGACAGGATGGTATTTCAGGAATTTCCATTACAGCATGTTGTAACTATCAGTTAAAAGAATGCTATACAATTCTCTTTCTTTTGTGTTGTATTTGTGGTACTACATTTGATTGATTCTCTGAACATAGATGGGGGGCGTTTCTTAAAATTCTACTTTTGAAAAAGAAGAGTAAATCACGTGTCAGTTTATATTTTAGAGGATTGTCTTGAGCAGGATATTTACTCTGCTAATTCTCTAAAACCCTTTGTTAAACAGAACATTGAATATCCCAGAATGAATACAAATTCCAGAACTATGTATTGTACCTGACTCAATACATACATTTTGTCAATTAAATATAAATAAATAAAGGGACTGAAAATAAATTTATGAATTAAAGAAAAAAATTTGTACAGATTTTTAAAAATTTTACATTTATGCAAATTTTCTGTATCACACATCCATCACCCAATTTAAAAAAACACCTTGTGTGTAAAATTATTATATAACGTTTTTGGATGCACATGGTGCTGGGAAATCATACCTGGGTACACTCTACCACACACAGAACTACATGCCCAGCCCATTTTATTCTTTATGTTGAGACAGATTCTTGCTCTGGTGCCCACATGGGACTTGAACTTGCCATCCTCCTACCTCAGGATCCTTTAATTCTGTGG
This sequence comes from Dinomys branickii, assembly GCA_004027595.1. Classification (NCBI taxonomy): domain Eukaryota; kingdom Metazoa; phylum Chordata; class Mammalia; order Rodentia; family Dinomyidae; genus Dinomys; species Dinomys branickii. The sequence continues at coordinate 115,143 of PVLD010001384.1, forward strand.
TTCCAGCCAAGTCCCACAGAGACTAGCTACTATGAGTCTTTTTAATCTTCACACTGAGATAGAATTCTCTGCCATATACCCATCTAATGTATACAATGCAGTTTGTCTTGGTATGTTTAGTAATTTGTGCATCATCACTGCATGCATTAGGTACTTCTTTCAGTACTGAGACACAAGACAATGGAGGAAGGTTCATTTGGCTCTCAGTATGTACAGCTTTCAGGCCATAGTGGGCTGGCTCCCAGGAAGGGTGGCAGGGAGAAGCGAATCACAGGGGAGAAATAGTGAATGGAAACACAAAGAGACATTGGCAAGCAGCAAGCCTCCCTTTTCCTTTTATTCCATCCAGGCTACAAGCATTTTGGGTGGTGCCACCCACACCCAGAATGGGCCTTCCCATTACCCATATCCAAAACTGTATTGAACAAATAGATTGATTCAGTACCATGCACCCTGAATCCCAGTGTCACATTCTTCACCCATATTTATGCATCTTACTTCTAGCCAGCTTTAAAAAACAAACAACAACAACAACAACAAAAAAACCACTTGTGGCTGCATGAGGCTTTGGGAGGACATTGAGAACCAAGCCATCGCATTGCAAATCTAATGACAGAACAATTCTTACCACAAGAATAACCTATTTGTATTTATTCTCTAATCTCCACCTATGTTCATTACTGGCTCAATCTACTTTATCTGTATATTTGCTTCTACTGGGTATTTTACACAAAAGGTATCAACCAATGTTTTTTTTTTTTTTTTTCTTCTTTTTCTGAGCATAGCTCTTTCAAGTTTTATTCACTTTGTGGCATCTGTTAAGATTCATTACTCTCTCACATATACTATAGTGTTTTATGAGTAGAATAGATTTGTTTATCTGTTTATCTGCTGATAGACACTGGGGTTGCATCATGATTTTGACTATTACTATTTTGGTTTGAACATTAGTGGAGCAGTCGCAGGGTCATGCAAGGTTCATATGCGCAAGCTGTAAGGAGACCCTCTTGGTGCACACATTAATAGTTTGGGGTGAGTCCTGAAGATCGTGGATTTGTCCCATTGTCGCCAGGAACAGGCAGTGCTTGCTCAAGCCGCCGAGATTCAAGGTGCTCACGGAGAGAGTTCAGGGCGGGAGCTGAGTCCCGGTAACCCAGCTCGTGCTTCCTCCCTGATGTTGGAGTGAGAAGGGCATGGAGCCACGGGATCCGCCTCCATCTGTATCTCCCTCCCGTTGCGGTACTGGAGCCCCCGTCCGCTCCTCGGACGGATCCCTGAGAGCCACTGTGGCTCACTGCTGAGGTTCCCCGCTGCTCTTGCCAGTAGCTGCTCACCCAGCCGAGAGGCAGGGGGCCACCATCTCGAGGCAGGCGCAGAGCCGGGCGTGGTGTGCTGTGTACTAGTTGCATTGATTCTCTCCAGGCGCTGATTAGGAAGGTTGCCGCCGGGTGGGGACTCTGCCCCAGTGGCTGTCGCTACCTCTCATTCTCACACTGGGTTCAACAACTGCTCTCGACCGCCACTGCCTCCTTTCCTGGCTGCGCCCTCCTCTCTCCAGCCCTGGTCCAGCTCTCGGAACTCCGCTCTCCTCTGGCCGAGTCGGGAGGCTTCCATGAGCGTGGGTCTCCGAAGCTGAAGCTGCGAGTGCCAGAACGAGGGTGCGGGCCATGGGTGTGCTTGGAGCGGTGACTTCCTCCTTCTCCTCTCCCTTCGACTGCGCCAGGGGGATCTCCGATCCTTCCCTCCAGCAGAGGTTTTGCTCAGTCTTTCCGAGGGCTTCAGTTCCCATTTCAGATCCTTCCTGAGTTCAGGATACCCACCTCTTTCCCTTCTGTCCTTTGTCTGAGTGGCATTCCTCCGTAAGGTTCTCTCCGTTGCCTACCTGGTCGCCATCTTGAAGTTCTCTCGTAAAATTTATTTAGTTATTTGTTACTTTCTATTGAATTGACCATTACATTTCTAAAGTTCTGAAATGGCCAACAGACCATAGAAAGATACCACTTTAGGCTCCTGCTCGAAACCAACACCTACAGAAAACTGCTGGCCTTGATTCAGGGCCATATATTTTTCCTTAATTACTGGTTACAATTGGTAAATTTTGAAGAAAAGTGAGTGACCATCTTTACCATTTTTTCTTCTGAAAGGGAGAAAAGCATTTCATTTTTTAATATGTCTTTTATCAGAGAGGAAGTCTCTCCTATATCTAGTTCAAATTTTTTCTTAAAAAATTTGTAAGCTATTATCAAAGTCTTTTTTAGCACTTATTGAGGTAATTATGTGATATTTTTCTATAATCTAGTATACCATATATTTTCATATTTTATGTGTTGCTTTCTCATGAAAATCTTATTTAATAAAGGTATATACATCTTTTTTATAAGTAGCTGGATTGTATTTACTATTTCACGAGTACAGTTATGTCCATATTCATAAGAACTATTTATGTGTAACTCTATTTCCTTGTGATCTTTTTTGCAGGTTTAGTTTCCAGTTAAACCTGGGATAATGAACTGGGATACGATCCTCCTTCTATATTTGGTAAAGTGAGATAAGTATTCAATATCAACTTTTAAATGTTGCTAAAGCTTACCAGATGAAGTTAGCATCTTTCCTGGTTATTCATATATAAGATTACGCAGAGCATGTGATATCTTTCTTCTTTCTTAAAGCAGAAACTATAAATCCTGTGAATCAATGCTTTCTCTCATATGTTCTCTTCTGTTGTATTCTTCTTGAAAAAATCCAGCAGTATTTTTCAATTCCCTAATTATTTCTTCTTTGTGCATTGGCTACTTACGTGTATGCTCCTTGCTTCTGACATGCACATTCAAACCCACATTTCTTTCTGTTGTTGACATTAAGTCTATTTTAATCGTGGTTCAAAAAACACACTGTTTATAAATTCTGTATTTTAGAGTGTATGGAGGTTTGTTTTAAAGACTACTTTTAATTCTATATTGGAGAATATTTGAGAAGAACATATACGAGATCATTACAAATTGAAGTGTTCTATCGAGGTCTGCTAATTCTTTGTGGTATATGCTGTTTAAGTCTGCTGTATAAATTGGTATAATAGCTTTAAACTTACTTTTCCTGACATTTACTTAGTAGAATGGACTGAAGGCCGGACTTCCACTGTTGCATTGTCTAATTTTCTTATTAATTCTATCAGTTTTTTCATTATATATTTGGTGGGTCTAGTAGACTGTGTTTCTAATTGTCTTATATCTCTGTTATATTTATGGCTTCATTATTATAAAATGCCCTTTCCTGTACCTAATAACTTTGTTTTGTTTGCTTGCTTTTTTCTTTGTTGTACAGTAGCTTAAACACACACCTTTGCATGAAGCTACATTCCCAGCTCTTTTCAGTTTTAAGTTTTAGCCAAGGTCCTTCTATATTGTTAAATTACCCAAGCTGGGCTGAAGCTTGAAATCCCCCCGCCATTGCCCTTGGAGTATGTGGGTTACAGTTGTGTACCAACCAACATGTCTGACATTTTTATGTTTTACGTTGCTTTATCTAATTAACATAGGCTGTCTGCCTTTCTCATGGTGGCTGCCTGTGTGGTATTTTTATGTTTAACATACACAAATCTAAAGTGCGTCATCTATAGACATTAGTGTTGGAGTGCGGTGTGTTTATTCAGCCTGATAGTTTCTGTTCTTTGATCGAGCTGTTTGTACTTTCATCATTAATGTTTTCATCCATGTGGTTTATTTACATTTATTATTTTTGTTTTTGAATTCTATGTGTTTCTAATTATTTATTTCCCTATTCTTGCTTATTGTCTTCTTTTGCATTCATTGAATATTTTGTAATGTAACACTTAGTAGCTTTAAAAATTTTCAATTATGTATGTTATATTTTAGTTATTGCACAAAGGATTTTATGTATATGTACATAAAATCAGACTTAGTTTAGATTTATTGTAACTGAATTAGGCACAGAAAAACATTTTACTACAGCTTCATAGTAACTTCTTCTTTTACATTTGTTGGTTTACATATTACATCCAAATCCAAGAATCTTTACTACATAATTATTTTATATGCCTTAAGGGCATAGAGAAAAATCAAAAGCAGTCTTTTACTTTTAGACTTTGCTACTTTCTCCTGTTTCTTTTCCCCTTAATTTCTTCTTACAGATTCCTATTTTCTGTTGCCTTTTCTTTATGTCAGTGTTTCTCCACCTTGCTCTTTCATGCTGCTTTAGCTCGTGTGCTACATTTCCATGGGTTATAGGCTCAAACATACTACAAAAGCCTTCTATGCACATGGTTGTGAATTAGTTATGAGATTAACAGTAAAATGCATCATATTTTAGAATAGATGTATATAATATATATGCTGAATTTACATATATACTATTTACATATGTACTATACTAGTTACGTGTATACTATCCATTTATATATATATGCTATATATATTTGCACTACTTACATATATACTATTTGAATATATACTGTATGTGTACATGCACACGATCTAACCTGTGCAGGAGTTCCCATCCTCTTGTCTACCCCTTTCCCTGTAATGCAGATTTGAAAGGGGCTGTTCAGCCAGCTCAAATTTCTTTTGACTTGCAGCATTCATTATTTCTTGCTGTTTCTTATAAGATGCATCTGTTACTAAAATAAAAACAAATCCTCTGTTTACATTTATCTGGGGTTGTCTTTATTTCACCTTCTTTTTTGAAAAGTATAGCTATACTAGGTGCAATATTATTTGATGATTTAAGGAAAATCTTTAAATGCTTATATATGCCATGTTTCTACATTTTGACATTCATACCTTAAGTGAAATTCAGTTAACCTCTTTATTGGCTTTTGCTTGGAAATGGTATTTCTCTCTTTTTATAGTCAAATTGTTTTTACTTTTTTAAATTATGTAGCTTTTACCATTCATTTAACAAAGATGTCTTTAAGTGTGTATTTTGTTTATGTATATATATGTGTGTGTGTGTGTGTGTGTGTTAATCAGAATGCTTAGACTATATAAATATCTTCAAATTGACTATTGTTCTATCGTGTTAATTGCATTATTCAACTTTTTCAGTGATTTTATATTTTAGCTAAAACTTCTGTTTTCTTTAATTCTATATTGTTAGTCTTTTTTTGCTAAGAAATTTTCATCATACTTTATATTATTTACTTATAGTTTTTAAATCCTTAGTATAGATTTATGAGATGCATTTTGAAGTACCTGTCTATAATTTCAATATCTGATGCTCTGTAGAGTCAGGCTCTCAATATTAAGTTTCTCAGACTACATTAGAGACTGTATTGCAGCACCATCAAATAATCAAAACCTAGGATTTCTATTTTTATTATTTACTAACTGCATTGTTTAGTTAGTGACTCACAGACTATTTCAGCGAGAAGCCCTTCTCCTGCAAGGGGAAGCAGCCTCTTACAAGTTACAAACTTGGCTTTTCACATGGTCTCTCTAACAGCTAGGCCGGACTGACTTTAGCTGGATATCCTTTGATCTCTCTATCAAGCATTAGCCGGGTTTGTACTACTGGTATCAAAACTGTCGATCCACTACACGGGGTGTGATGTCCTATCTTACTGGGGCCTTGTGGAGCCTTTCTGATACACCTTGTGCCCGGCCCTTCCTAGAATCCACTGCTAGGTCTAGACTGAGACTTCTGGAGAAAGGAAATCTTGGTCTTTGTGACTGCCTGTCACTTTTGGTCAGGATGGAAATGCAGCAAAAGGCGACAATAATGCTTCAAATGCCACAGACTCATCTCCTGGAGTTTCAGAAGATGCCCGTCACAATTTCCAAACACTTTCTGCACGTTCTTCCCTTCCTCTTGTCCCCGCCTCCCGCCCCGCTTGTCATCTCCGGTCTCTCCTCCCTTTGCACCCTTCCTCTCCTTCTTCGTTTGGAAACATTTTCATCCATTCAACTGGCGCTTCCCTGGCATCTGGACATGCTCATTCACAACATTATAGAACTCTTTTCCCAGATAATGTTTGTGGGTTTGTTTTTCATTTTGTTAATTCTTATTCTGCTAGTAAAGTCATTCTTTGGACAAATGAAGCATCACAATTCTGCCTGCTCCCTCTTTTCACCTCTGCTTGGAAGGAGCATTGGAAGCTTATACAAAGCCAGCAAGTTGGGTTTATGATTCAAGAGGGTTGACGTTTGCCACCAGGAAGCTCTGAAACTAATATAAAGAGAGCAAGTTAAAAAAAAATCAATACTGTACCACTTTCTTGATTGTGTGTGTGTGTGTGTGTGTGTGTGTGTGTGTGTACACATGGTCCTTTTGAGCACAGAATAACTTTGCTTCTACATAGTATTATCTCTTCACATAAATTGTTTTGTGTTCTCTCTACTAATTTCATTATACATTTTGCTGATGAAGATTGGATAGGGAGAACTGAAATTAATTTTCCCTGAAATTTAAATTAACACTTACATTATTCTTTAAATCTTACTAGAAATATATTGCTAAATAATTTATGTCCTCATGTTACTTTCACATACTGAAAAGTTCAAGCTACTTCATAATGATTATACTTATAGCTTTATCTCCATGTTTATTATGCAAACTTATTTTCTCTGTGATATCTGTCTCATGCTATAGTCATACTGAAATACTGCCCTATATATATATATATGTATATATATTTCTTATGCTTACATATTTAGACACTTTGGTATCTAACACAAGTAATTTATTTTAGCTACACTATTTTAGCACAATATAAATATTTGGCACTGACAAGTTGTTAAATTGTAAATACTGTACTAATGGCCTCATTCTTATGAAATGTTCTAATTTCTAAAATATTCGCTTTATCATCACTTGACCTGTGCTAGCAGTTTGCAATATTTACCAGATAAATAGGATGTAAATTTTGAATTGTGCTATGAAAAGAGATGTAATCTTGTGAAAGCATCTCAAAACATAATAAAAAACTAATAAATGCTTAAAAAACAAAAATTAGTAAATGGAAATCTTTGGTCCTGTTCATTTGGTGAAGGAAATATATAATGGGTGAATAACTCAGGGTCAATGCTTTGCTCTAGAAATTACCAGTGTGTAGTCATCTTGAATTTATGCATGTAATGAACATAGCAGTGATATGGATAATACATGTGTTAAGTAATAGGAGGTTATATTTCATTCACAGTTACAAGTCACATGTAAGTCACATGCCTGTAATTTATATAATACAAAACATATAATTTCTCTGATCTTAGAAGAGGGCGCCACTTGAACTTATGTTGTTTTTTTCCCATCTAAATATTTAATAGCCACATCTTTCTTTATAGTTTTTGTTGACTGGTTCTATAAATTATGTCTTGAAAATGAGAATATTTATTCCATTTGTTTTCTTTTTGTTCTATAAGTTACATTTTACTAGTCATCCACATTTCTAAAAAGCAGAACATAATTGATGCATTTCCATCTTGTTTTCATTGAAAGACTTGGGTTGGTGGGGTGTTTAGATATTTATGGGTTAAAAAACCTTGAGTTAAATAAAGGCTTTTCTCTGGTGCTTACTTTTATTGCATAATCTCAGTGCCACAAGGTTATTTGTGAGTGTGCACACGTGTGTGTGTGTGTGTGTGTGTGCATGAGCGTGTGTGCATGTCCAGAAGAGATAAGAAATGTGAAATTCATTTAATAATAGAAATTAGTTATTCTTTGAGTTGTGAAGAATATGCTTTGGGTAATACTTAGTCCATTTTATGTTGCTATAACAAAATCTTAGGTTAGGTTTTCACAAAGAAAAGAGGTGTATTTAGTGCACAGTTCTCAGAAATTGAGCACATAATTAGTTTTTTGTTGGCTGTTGTACAGAACTTCCTTAGTCTTAACAAAATGAAAGAGAGAAGCGAAATGGGAAATGACTACATAGAGAAGACAACATACACACATGCTAGTTGTGCTTTAAAAAATGTCACTACTAAAAGATCTAGTTGAACTCCTGAGAGAATTACACTCACCTTTTCCTGCAGCAATGTCTTTCCTGACTGTCTTGGTTACTTTTCTCTGACAAAAAGTATCTGACATTCCAAATTACATGAGGAAAGTTTTGGTTAGCTCACAGTTTGTAGAGGTTTCAGTCCATAATCAGTTGGCTTCAAAGCAAGGTGGCGTGGCACAGGGGCAACAGTTCAAGGCAGCAGATAATGAAATGCAAAAAGAGAAAAAGGAGGGAACAAGCCAGTTTTCCTGTCTTATATTCCATGTCGCCTATCTGCCCCTTCTCACACCATCTCCAAAGTCTCCTCTTGCACAAGCTGAAGATGTTTACAAAGTAAGGAACCCCGACTCCTGCTGAATCAATTAGCTGAACTTTTAAACTTCTGAAATGGACACAATGGACAACATCTTAGAGCAGAAAGGGCATGTTCTTTTCACCCCAGGTTGTAGAACCGCTAAGTTACTTAGTTCAGCTTCTAGATTCCTCAAGTTGACACAATGTATCGACCTAATCTTCTTTAGCCCAGTGTCCTACATGTCCCCAACCTCCTCAAGTGAGAATCAAGATAGAGGCATGTGAGATCTTGAGGGCTGTACTCAGATCATGTAATGGTAATGGTACCTTGACATCATTGAATCTGTGCTCACCATCCTGTTTTTCCTTTTTCTATCCTACTGCATGGCTATTATTGCTCCTGAACATTGTAGAGACTAAGGAGAAATCACATGCATATGCAGTTATGGAAGACAATAATTATTTCTGTTTCATTTAACTTCATTTCTACAGTTCATAAAATTGTACTATGCCATAGTAGTTATGGTAGTAAACATGAAATGTTTGCTGTGTGCCAGGATGTGTGTTAAACAATGTGAATGGATTTTTCTATTGGCTGTTCTCAATAAGTTTACATTGAAATTGTTACTATTGTTCTCATTTTGCAGTCTATGAAACTGACTGAGGTACGAAGAACAGAAGTGAACTCAACCTATGTAGTGACCATGAAAATAAGTAGGGATTATAGTCATATAAAGAAAAAGTGGGTGAAGACATTTGTTGAACAAATAATTATTGTTATTTTGTTTTCTATTCCCTTGACTTAGAATATTCCATTGGCTATAACCAGATTATAGGACATTATTTAGGGGAGACTTCCATTTAATTTTCCATCCACTACTAGTACTTTACCTATAGAGATTCAGTCTACTTAACAGAAGTTTAGTAGGCACTGGAAAAATATCCCTGGCCATTACTGTGCTTTTTCCTGCCCTCAAGGTATCCAAATATTATTTTAAATTCTCTTTCAAATTGTACTTGAAATGACAATTATACTGCATGTTTCTGGCATTCATATTGGAGATAAGCACATACACATGCAGAAACACACTCACTTATATATTTCTTCATCAAAGCTTCAAAATATCAGAGAACAATGGCTAAGCAGATGCTTCACCTTCCAGTTGCCGGCAAAAAGCTTTCATTTCAATTTTCTTTTTTTTATTCACAAAGATCCAGTGACTGTGTCTTTGTGTCAGAATATTTTCAGATACATTTCATAAGTTACGCTCATAAAGCCAAATGAGAAGCCAAGAACCCACTCTGAGATGAAGAGAACTAAATCTCTCTGTCACATCAGGTATTGTTCTCTCGAGGTCAGTTGCTATGGAAGAAAAATCTGAGGTGATGAACTGGAAAACAGACAAATAATTCATGGGCTTATTTTGTATTAGAAATATGTATTCAGAAGCATATTTATTATTCTTATAACTGAATATTGTGAGTAGGCTGGAGGGCAAATAAATAAGCCTTATTGGGGGCACAACATGTTCCAGAAGGAGAAATGTGCTATTATTGTGAAGGTGTTGTGAGAGATCGCCTTCTGCCTTTCTCTGGTTAAGAATCTGGACCAATATTAGACAGCAATTTAGTTTTTAAGATTCTCTGTAATACTGAAAAATTTGAACATCATGAATTCAGATGCATAGTCAAATGATGTGTTTACTAGCTTGAATTCAGATGATTCCTTTTGAGCAATATCTAAATAAGGATTGTTTTTTATTTTATAGAGAATAAAAACAAAATAACAACAATGTAGAGAAAAGCAAAACAATGTGAAAACAATAAAAATGATACAGGATTCAAAGCAAAATGATAGGAATTAACAGTGGTTGTTGTATTATATATTGTTATCCTCAACAAAGTTGCTCACATTACCAGATGTAAGAATGCAAGACTGATCAAACCATTAAAGAGAATAAATAATAATGAAAATCCTTAGCAATGATACAGAGCTTCAAGAATTTTTAAAATATACAATCAGGTGAAATAACATCAGTTTTGAATGTCAATGTTATTTGTGTTCATAAATACAAGAGAAATTTTATATGAGACAACTTAAGGAAGGTGTTAATGGAAGGGGCATATAAGTTTATTAATTCATCTTGACAGTTAATGTAAAAGCTCAAATCTTATGCACTTCACAAGAATTGGCTGGATCTTTTAGGTGATTCCATTAGGTTCAATGAAACAAATTTTCTAGTTTGACTGAAAAATAATTGCTCTGCTGCTGTAACTCAGGCCCTACTTTCCTTGTATCCACAGGGCATATACTCTCATGAGATCAAAGTATGATAAAAATATGAAAACTAGACAAAAAGAGACAAAAATCAAAATTTTAAAGATAAAATCTACAACTTCAGGACTTTAGCCCAGTTTTATTTCTTTTCTCCCAAAAAATTCAATAAGCCTGGTCAATTTCCTTTGGTTCAGCCATCATCTTTTTACTTAAATATGGTCCTATTTCATCTACAAATCCACATTTACACCTAAGAATTAAGATGTCCTCCATCAATTCTGTGGGTAAGCCTTCTTCTCCTACCCACTAGACCAGAACCAAAGCTATAGATCACCAAATTCCACAGGATTTTACCCTGCAAAACACGTTAACATTTCCCATTCCACACTCCAACATGCTTCAGTTCTTCAGTACCCACTCTACTTTGAGTGAATCCTGTAATCTCTGCCTCATAAACCTTCCCATACCTTTTACTGACACGGCCTAAGCATTCTTTTTCTGCGATGGGAATCCAGAAATTTAGGAACTTATTCTACAAAAGGAGGGTCAGGCTTCATATTTCAGATCCTGAGATCTCCTTGGTCCCAGCCCTGTAACATCTTCATTAACATTTAATATCAGCATACAGTCTCCATAAACCAATTATAAAACCTTTAGCTTATAGTGATAATTCTGACTTGCATTATAAAATATATTTAATCATATGTATATTATGTGTCTCATATTCAAGTAATTACTTTCTATGGCAAATTCATGGGGTGTGGTGGAATTGGATTTTATGAACTTTATGAAATAATTAAGCATTTTAAAACATGAGCTTTGCTTGTATGTGAAGGAGAATGGATCATTTATAGAAGCCATCATAGGGACAAGCAATCACGTTAAAATACATATTATAGTTTGACATCTAGCTCTTAGAAATAGGCTTAAAAACCAATACTTATTGGCACCATAAAAAAGTTAGAGAAATAACAACATGAACAAAAACCACAGCAAAATTCTTATTTGTCAGTATTGTCTGGTAGCAATATCTCTGCTTCATAGATGAGGAAATTTAAACATAAAAAAATTAAGTAGCCGTTTTGCCAAACCAATTTTAATTACCATTAATTAAGAAACATCCTCAAAATATGTTGTTTTCCTCTCCCTTCCCTTTTGGTGGTGGTAAACTGACTATAAAGTACTTTAAATAAGCATTTTCAGCCCTCAGTGTCCCTTCTTCCGGAGCTGAAAGGGTTCCACTCTGGATTACATCAGGGCCTGGTTGTGGCCCCTTCCTATCTTACTGGAAACGGGCACAGTCTATAAAAGTGAGTCCCAGCAACCCTGACCACTGCCTGCTTCCCAGGGAAGGGTACACACAAGGATTGGCAGACTGTCCCTTCTCTCTTACTGCCTGTCACTCTCCTCTTTCCCTCTTCTCATAGGTCCAATCACTCAGCCTTCCTGTGGGCTTTGGAACACAGGATGTGCTCATTTGCTTCAGGGCCTGCACTTCCGGTGTCAGTGTTTCTCAACCACCAATTACCTAGTCTTTCACTTCTGTTCTTCCCTTAGTTCTCTCATCCATGTCCTCTTATGGGAGGGATCCCCTCCAGTCACCTCATGTCAGACGGAATGCCTTTCTCATCCTGTCCCTCGAACTCTGCTTTACGTTATTGATAGGGACCTTTCAACTGTGAGGTGGGATGTACATGTTTTGCTTGTAAAATCTTATCTCTTCACCATGAGGAGTGGTATTAACTTCTGTTACATTTTCAGAACAGAAAACATTACGTAGTACCTGATAAGCACTCAGTAATTATTTGACAACAGCACATAGAGGAAAGGAACTGTATTCTCCATTAATTACGTCCTGAAATCTTCTCATCTATTCACTGGACAGCACAAAACCTGCAATTCACAAAAGAAAATTGGAAGGTGAGTGTACATTCATTGGCCCCATTTTGTCTCGAATCATTTGAAATTATTATAACTCAAAGCTGTCTTTACAACTAAGTAGTTTTACAACTAAGTTTTACAACTAATGTTTTACAACTAAGTAGTTTGAGAATCTCCTTGATCATTATTATTTTGAATAAGTAACGAGTGAGGTCCTAGAAAGTCTGTATAAAATTTTAAAGACCGCTTGTCTGTGATTTGAGAATACTTAGAATTTCCCCCTGTGATTCACTCTGTTAAAAAAGCAAGGAAAATAAAATATATAAAAACAAAAGAAAAATGAAGAAGACATTAAGAATTTTCCTTTTTTCAACCAGATGGTTTTGTCAGCTGAATTTAAGATTCCCTGGAGAGCTTTCAGACATTTGTGTGATTTAATATATCGCATTATTAATTCAGATATATTTCATTTTAGGTTACAATCACCATAACCATTGAATTAACATATGAGTGGCCGGATATGTTGCTGAGAATGTGTCAGTGTATCTTTTACTGAATTAATCTGCATCCCCTTCCTAACATTTGCTTACTGATGAGTGATACGTGTACAGTAACAGCTAAGTTATAAATCTCGCTGACAGACCCAGCCAGAGAGAAGTGGGAGGGCGTGGCATTGAGCTTGTGGGAAGCAGTTCCACGTGGCTGAGCGACATTCATCACACTGTCCCTCAGCAAAGGTCAGAGCACATGGGGTTGTCAGTATCGAGGTTCAGCATGATTTGAGCCTCTGGTTCTTTTGTTTTTTTGATGACCCCTATGTAACACAGTAATGAGAAATGAATTAAAACAAAAATCAAATCTTGTACTACATAAGAATATAGAAGAAGTGAGAAAAATGAACACAATAGGAATCACTTTCATCGTTAAATAGCATGTCTCAATACTCAACACAAGCACTCAAGAATGAAAACCAGTCAGGTATGGGAGGCTGAAGCAGGAGGCTTGCAACTTGGGGCCCACCATGGATAACTGAGTGACTTAATGATACCTGACCTCAAAGAAAAAAACTTTTAAATGGGCTCAGAACATAGCCCTGGGTTCAGTCTGCAGCAGTACAAGGGAAAAAGAAAAAAGAGGAGGATAAGAAAAGAAAACAAATACTCCTGTTCAAAATATTTGAAAATATGCGACATTCAATTGAATATTTTACACGACTTCAAAAAATAATCATGAATATTTAGAATTTGTTTAAAAAATCTTTAACAAAATTGGTGACAGGAAAGTCTATTTTTCTTTGGCACAAAGGCTAGCACAATAAAAATCTGTTGTTTGCAAACACTGACAAAGGAATCTGGAGAAAGTGATCCTAAAAATTTACAAACAGCCTTTGAACACATTTCCCTGCATAAGAAGACATTTTCCACTGAATTAATGTATCATTTTTCAAACAGCAATTAGAAAAAGAAAAGGAAAGGAGAGGCTCCCGAGATGGTCGGAAGGATCGGAAGGGAAAAATAAAGAATTAAAATAGGTCAAGTACATGTACCTATTCCCAAGATGAATGTAAACATTACATACTACAGTGTGTACTAATGAATTTTTTAAACTATAATTGGATGAAAGAAGATACAGACTTGTGATCAATGACTTTTGTACAGAAGAAAATGTGTGGCTCACAGGGTGGTTACATGGACTACAACAGAGAAACCAGCCCCTGGCATCAGCGTCCCACAGTGCACTGCGGCAAAGCAGTGGACAGGCGAAGCTCCTACCTGGTGATGCAGACTTTCAAGACGGGGTCACTGCTAGGGAGGTCTCTTGGGAGGCCCATGCAGGAATTCCTACAGGAGTTGTTGAAATGTTTGGCTACGCTTTCACAGAAGCAATGGAAGATTTCAAAGATATGGGGGCAAACAGGGCTCAAAGATGTCCTGATATCTTGCATGTGGTAAATGCTAGAATTGAGGATGATGCTTAGATTGAAATTATTTCCTGAGTGTGTGATGGTGACGCCACAGTAGTCTAAGAGGAGCCAGCATGCCGAAACTGTGCTGCGTTACAACCCGATGGACACCAGAGAGTTCTGAAGAACCCGCAGAGGTGAAATGAGTGGTCTCTTCCCACAGTCTGTACGTGTCTGTTACTCCTTTCCCATTCTCTGTCATTTTCTTTGTAGCATCAGATGTGTCTGCAGCTGCCACAGTGTAGAGCAGAAGAGAGAATCCTCTGCTTTCCAGCAAGATAGCTGAAGGGAAAATTCCAGAAATATCAGTGTATTCAGGGGATATGGCAGAAAGGAAGAATCAGTAAGGGGACTTTACCAAATCTATAATGGACTCCGTGACGTCCTGATGAGCTGCACTCAGGGCTTTCCCTAATCCCATTCGTAAAGCCAAAACAAAGGGCATGGAATAAGAGGCCACATCCCAGGCACCATGGCAGGTTCACCACAGCAAAACAAACACCTGAACACCGAGTGGACATTATAAAGCACACTCCGCAGCAGAGAGAGGGGCCCGTGTAGTAGAAACCTACTCAACTGCTTCCTGAACTACCAGTATAGATAGATTTAATAAAATTGAAGTGGAAGCCAGCATCTCATGCACGGTGTCTAACACGCACAGGACGGAGGACAATATTGCTCAGCGTATAAAGACTGAGAAAAGGTTCAGTCACGCAAAAAACAACAAAGAGGCCAATGCTGAGATTTGGATTCACTTCTCAGACTTTAAAAATAGATACTTTTAAATGTTCCAGTTAAGTAAATGAGAAAACCACAGATACCAATGGAAACTTGAAAATCTCACAAAATAAAGATACAGAGAATAAGCACATGATAATTTTATCACTAAAAAACCCCCCAAAGAACCTCAGATATCTGTGAGAAAGATACAATTTGAACTATTTGTGCCTTAAAAGTACCAGAAAAGGAAGAAAAGGCAGTATTAAAATAACGTTATAAAAGCTCAATATGTCCTCGCTGTGATACAACACATAAATGTAGAGATTAAAGAAAAATGGTGAACTCAAGATGTAAGAAAAATAAATATAAAATAAAACAAAGCATGTGCCAGCCATAGCAAAAGAAATCACTGAATACTAAAACCAGAGATGATAAGGTAATGAAATGCACTGACCAGAATGGTACATAACTTGTGCTATCAAAATTCTTGTGACTAAAACTCCACTTGATAAATCTTTGTTTTAATTTTTTTGTGATCTTGCAAAAAGGCTTTGAAATAATTCCTTATTTTGCTACATTAATCGTAGGTTATTTTTCTTGGTTTCTGTTCATGGGTTCTAAGAGAAATTAGGATTCTAATTTCTGTATTCTTGTTAAATTGCAGCGTGCGCAAAAAAGGACAACATATCAATTGAAATACAATTTTATTTTTACTGATTCCAGTTTATTTCCTTTTATCATTTTTATGATCCAGCATAAAATGCTGAGATACTCTACATAGGGTATGTGAAGTATTTTTAAAATATGCTCTGCTGATCTAAAATTTGAAACTCTGTTTTATATTATTTGCATTTTCCCCCTCTTCAAAGTAAAATAAAAAAGAGTGAATGGTTATGTAAAAGCAAGTTAGTGTATAAAACAATACTCTTTATGCTGAATGACACTAATATTGGAAATTATTCTTAAAACAATGTACTCATTTGGCATGGCTCAGGAAGTTTTCTGGATAGAAACCACTTAATTTCAATATTATTAGTGAAGGTGATTAATGAACATTTAAGGAATTGAATGCTCCATTTAATGTCTACCTCAGAAATGCATACATAGATATAGTCCACATCTTTAAAAACAAACTTATTTTTATTATGTAGTGGTTTATTAGTAAAACTTCCAACACTCCACCCTTTATTTCTCTGATTTTTCATGCATCTACACCACTATACACTACTTGTCTCAGACTTAATTTTCGGTAAAATTTAACTTCATAAAGAAGATTAAGAGGATTTAAAAAAAATCTTAAGGTAGAAAGCTTAAAAGTTCTTTGTATCTATAAAGTCTCCTGAAAATGTCAAAAGTTCTAAGAAACTTTGCTGGAAAACGCCTTTAAAACATACACACACACGCGCGCGCGCGCGCGCACACACACACACACACACATACACACACACACGGAGAAAGAGGGAGAGAGAGAGAATGAGAACTATACAAGAATTACTGGTTCACTGAGTTAATAATAAGGTATTTGGGGAGGAAAATCAGATGTAGTTAAATGTGTCTAATCAGACCACAAACATTCTAATGCTGATTCTTTTTGAATAAAATGAGGAAGACCACTGCTAAGATATAAAAACATGTAAAAAATTTGATGTCTATCTTTTTTCTTTTTTCCCTCATCCCAGTCATTCCTTCTTTTGAGCAATTTCTTTCCCTTTCCTTTCATCTATTGTGCATCTGGAGTTTTACTTATTCTTTCAGGTTCCTACACTAGGAAGACCATTTGATGTTTACACATGTGGGTCCGATTTATTTCACTTATGAGTATGGTCTCTAGTTGCATCCATTTATGTACAAAAGCTTTGAGTTTATCTTTTTTATAGCAGAGTAATACTCTATTGTATAAAAATATATTTTTTTATCCATTCTTCAGTGGATGAGCATGTGGGTTGTTTCCAAGATTTAGCTATAACAAATTGTGCTGCTATAAACATGGGTGCACATATATCGCTGTGGTATGATTTTTTTTTTTTTGGTACTGGGGATCGAACTCAGGACCCTGCGCTTGCTAGGCAAGTGATTATTCCACTGAGCTATATCCCCAGCTATATGATGTTTTTAATTCTTCCAGGAGAATACCCAAAAGGGGAATGGCTGAGTTAAGTGGGACTTCCAACCCTAGTTTTGTGAGGAATCTCCAGGTTGATTTCCACAGTGGTTTCACCAATTTACACTCCTACCAGCAGTGCAGTAGGGTTCCTTTTTTATTTTCTTATTCTGTTTTATAGTTGGAACAATCTTCCATTCTCACATCTGGTAATCTGAGCAGCATAGTTGAGGATAGTTATATGTAATATAACAACCACTGTTAATTCATATTATTTTGTCTTGAAACACTTTCAAATATTCTTGCTTTGGTTTGTTTAAGTTTGTGATGCTAGTATGCTGCTATTGTTCTTTTTTTTCTTCATTTACTGATTTAAGATAAAATTTTTTTAAAAACCTAGAAATTAAAAAAGAATTTGATATATGTAGGATGGAGTGAAAGAAGCAATTTCAACTGGAATCTGTCATCTAGTTGAATGGACTGTTATTTGTAAAATAAAATAGAATAACCCATATGAGTATCATATTTTCAGTAATTTCTAAATTTAAAGACACTGGACATTTGAAATGGTGAAAAATGGAAATTTCAAATTTTACACAATGAAGTATAATGTTAGTGCCAGTCTGGATATGATCTTTATTTGCAACACAATTTTGAAAAGAAAAAAAAAAAATATATATATATATATATAATATCATACACTTTGAAATGCACTGTGTCATACTGTTCAAACATTAGTGGACAAAGAAATCACTTGAATTCGGAGCAAAGGAAATTTTAATTTAAACACAAAGGTATCCTTTGCATGCGTATCATTTGGATCTTTTATTTAAAGAGAAAAAATGATTGGAACTTGATAGTGCAAAAAATAAGACATTCGCAATGAACCAAAAGCCAAGAAAATGAATTGCTGCGTTAGAGGAGACAGCAGCATTTTCAAATCAAAATAATTTAGCCCATAATTTCCACAATTTTGTGTTTCTCTCAGATATCGTGGAACTGTTGAAAATTTGCATTGCCTTTGGTGGGAATAAATATTTCTTGTGGAGTTTTGATGACACAAGGAACATTTGCATATTCTACTGTATATGGCACTTTACACTGAAAGAGAACAGTATTTATCTTTAAAGTTTCTGTCATGTGTGGATGATGGAGCTGGAGAAATATATTTGGTTCAATGAGTAAATTTAAAGATTGTAAAAATGTCTCTCTTGTATAGGTAAAATGCTAATAAACTTCTAGTAAGTGCTATAACTGAAAGTCTTGTGAAAGAATATGTGAAATGAATGTCTGGAAGGATTCTAGTGAAGGAGATAGGATGAAATGCAAACTGAAGTTTCATCAAAATTTGATGAATAAAGCTGAAAAGTAAAATAACATGACATATTTTCTTTTTTAAAAAACCATTTCATAATTTTGGGAAAGCATTTGTTAGATGATGTAACTGTGTCAAGAAATTGATCCTTGGGAAGCTGAAGGATTGCAAGTTCGAGGCCAGTATGAGCCAATGAGCCAGACCCAGTCTCCAAATTTAAACAAAAGCATGCAAAAAGGCTGTGGATGGACTTGCTCATCATGCATGAAGCTCTGTGTTTACTCCCTGGTAACACATCTGAGTGTGCACACCCCAGGCACATGCAGAGACATGCATGCATACAGACACACACACACACACACACACACACACATGCACACACAACCACAGGCACATACACTTACACATACAAATCCTCCACGTGGAAATGCAGGCTGGGAATATAAATAATGCATTTTTATTTTTTCTGAGTGTGACAAAACTGGAAACAAGCATCTGTACAGGGTGACAGAAATTGATTAGATTACTTTAAATTTATCCATAAATAAAAAACATAAAACAACATAACATAGGTGGCAGACATGCTGGCTACCTGACCTGTTTTAACCTCCTTGAATCCACATTGCTCTTAAGTGTGATGGGGTTGCTTCAGACTGTTCTATGACAACTGAGAGGAAATAGTGTTAGCCATTTTGGCACAAGCCCTTAAGCATAGTTGTTGAATGCTCAGACTCTTCGTTGGCACTGGTGGTGATAAATGGGAGTCCGGGAGACTGGAGTCCCTGGCAATATGGCGCTCTTAGGTAGGGAGAAGTTGCCTCGAGCTTCCTGTAGACTTGTAGCAGACTTCCCGCTGGCAAGAACTAAATGTCTGTGGTGTTACTCCCCTGAGACTCTGTCTGTCACGGCATAAAGTTTCCTATCCTGAGAGTTGCAGTGGATAAATTATTTAAAAATGGATGACGTGTTTTAGTACTGAAATGCAAACTTCGCCAGAAAACTAGTCAGCTAGGAATTATAACAGCAAATAGTATTATAGAAAAATGAAGTCATTTTGACTGTTTCAAAAAATCACACAAAACCAAGAGGGTCATTTGTTCAAAATGCCCATGAGTTTCCTATGACTGATCAGGAAAACTGACAATTCTCTACACGGAACTCAACACCTAACCCAACATAGCTTTCTACTCTGGCAACACTCTCCTAACTTTCACGAACTTTAAATTTTGACAAGGGCAGGGCCATTGCTTGCGATTCACATCAGGAGGCGCTGGCATCCAGAGGCATCCAGTTCCATCTTGGGTGGGCCTGTCCGACAGCTTAAAGACCCCAAACTGCCCAGATGTCTATCCCAAGACCTCTGTTTCACACCACCACACTGGGAACTTGGCTTCCATTGATTCATTTTCTTGACCTCTTTCTTCTATTACACTGTTTTGCAGACACATTTGACCCTTATTTAGAATTTAGTAGTTTTTTAAATACTCACCAAAATGCCACTTCCTCCTCACAGTTCATGTTCCTCTACTCTCACTGAAATTGTCCTTTTAAATAACAGATACATTATGCCTGCTTCTCAACATATTTATTTTCCATTTCAGCAATTATTCATTTTCCTTCTTCCCTACTTAATATATTATAAATTAATGACATATGCATGAGTATTATTCATACTTATATTTCACACAGTGCCTACTATGTTCCTTCTATATTACATGTCCTTTTAATACCTGATTGGACAATTTACCAGTTCTAG
The DNA here is from genome assembly GCA_004027595.1 of Dinomys branickii. Taxonomy (NCBI): domain Eukaryota; kingdom Metazoa; phylum Chordata; class Mammalia; order Rodentia; family Dinomyidae; genus Dinomys; species Dinomys branickii. The sequence continues at coordinate 135,405 of PVLD010001384.1, forward strand.
GTTGCTTCGATCCACACAAACCAGACTAGACTGTCCGACGCCAGAATGAATTTTATTATAACGGGAGAGCAAGAAGCAGGGCTGTGCAGCAGATTGGAACAGCAGCGAGATCTGCAAAGTGCGGGGTTTTTAAGGCTTTTTTTTTTTTTTTTTTTTTCTGTTTGGGAGAGTGTTTACAGGCTTGTACAGCAGTTGTTGCTGACCTGCAAAACATCTAGTCCCTGTCCAGCCAGCTAATGGCAGGGCTGGCTTCGCAGTCAGGCCCGTTTTTAGGGAGGCGAGCAAGATGAGGTCAAGGGTGGCCTTCACCGTCTGCCCCGTTCTGGGAGGTTGAGGCTGTTTTTTTTCTCTTGCAAAGCAGTGGGGGAGCTTCAGAGCAATTGGGCGACTTATCAATACTCTATTGAAAAATGGATAAAAAAGGCACAAAAGGACCACAGACAAAAGAAATAAAAAAGAAAGCTGGAAAATGGCTTACTTGAGTTATTAGAGAAGGGACAGTGGTGATTCTGTCAAGCTGGATTGTTGGTCATTTCACTCTCTTAATCCATGCTTTTCTCATTATTATTATATTTTTATTTACTTTTATCTAAAACCTGAGAGCTTTCACTTAATCTAATTCTCAGAGTTACAGAGTATGTATTATAGTCATTCTTTGGAGTAACTTGGAGGACATTTACACTTCACTGACCCTGAAAGCATGGAGAATGGCATCATTTCAAACTGCATTAGAAACATTTTAAGAGCAGAAATGTATTTTGACCACTCAAGTTCCGTTGATGTATTTTGCACCGTGCCTGTTTCTACAGTGGAGAATAAAAAACTGAAATTCACTTAATATTGACAGTTCTGTGTTTTGAATACATTTGTAAGGACATATTTGGTGACATAACTTTTATGTCATCAAATGCTAATTGAGACAAAAATTACAAAATAATATAGAATGTATAAATATGAAATATAGAGAGCAAAATTATCAATAAGGTTGTGAAGAATAAAGTTATTTGTCCAACTATTATAAATTTTAAAACGATTTATGTCTAAGATTTCTCATTTTAGAATTTTAGCTTTCATATTGTTCTCCAATCAGGAATGGTATGTCAAAATGTTTCCATTTGTTAAATCTTAATTGCACTTTTTTTCTTTAGCCTTTTCAATGACAAATCCTACGTGGTTGTTAAATAGAGTTGTGTTTCATCAGTGTACCAACAACTGTCTGCTGTTTTCTGGCTATGAAGCCTCTTCTAAAAAGCACCATATTATTTGGAGCAATTATCCTTTCTAGTTTAACCTGATCTACTGCAACTATATCATGGAAACTGCCTCCTCCCTGTGTTTGAAGATGCAAAGAATTCAGTCAGATGTTCCCTCTGAAGATGGTAATCCTTATTGGAGTAAAATGACAGTAAACACTTCATGTCATGAGACCCCTCCTTTATCCAGTGCCCAAATTCCTGTAACTGTTTGAATTCTATATAATGTCTAAGCTTCTTTCCCCAGTTCAGTCTTTCTGTTCATTCTGACAGCTCATTATATCTTTTCTGTGGTAGAACTTTGGCTTATCTAGACATGAACATAGATTTGTGTTGTTAGAATTATTGGTCATCAACTAATTCATACATATTTTCCTTAACTTTCTATGCCATAGGGTGTCACATGTGTCATTCATACAGTCATAAACAAATGGGCTGATTAGAAAACAGATGAATAAAGTAATACTGAATAAGGAATGTGTTGCTGAATATCATGTATTCTCTGCTAAAAATAATATTCATGATTTCTTCCATACAAAAACTCCATTAATTTATTCACTTAGAAAATGATATTTTGTTGTATAAAGGATAAAATGTGTAAAACATAGTAGCCATTTTGTAATTATAAAAGTAGTTTTGAGTTTCTGTGATTCTAGGAGTTGAAGTTCTATACTTCATTATATCTGAGAAACATGATGTCAATTTTGCCATATAATTGACATATATTATTTCTTTCTGTGTTCCTTTTTCAGAGAAAGATGCAAAGATAGACCCTAAATCATTCTAGAATGTTCATTATGTTTTTGAGATACACTCTTCATGGCCAGTGAAATGGTGATTTTTATGTTTGTAACAAGGCATATGTTGAGAGGGTGATTAGATAGTAATCTATATTCAGTAACTACCCAACGCGTGTATCCTCTTGCTACACTCATAAATCCATTCAGTGTTTCACAGATATTATTCTCAATTCATTTTATAGTCAGCAGTTCTATTATAAAGTAGAAATAAATGCTAACAATCACAATATGTAGAAAAGCAATAACTTAGTTTAGGAGAAGAGCAAATTGTGAGCAATGTGAAAGTTCAGAAATATTGAGTGTGATATAAAAGTAAGGAATCTGGTATCAAAACCAAGTATAGTGATGTAATAAGATAAACATTTTTACCTGTTACAGGTAGGTATAGTTCAATGGATAATCAATGCATAAGCTTTGAAACACATACCTATGGAAATGCCTGGTAGTGTTCAATAATAATAATGACAAAATATTCAGAAATATATGCATAAAGATACTGGAAATATCCAACCAAAATTGATTCTGTGAATTTATATTTTATTTCTATGAATCAATTTGTTAAAAAGGTAATTTTTATTAAATAAATCACAGCTTGAGGTCTATATTGCATTTACAAAAGATATATTATGGACTATGTTGGAGAGTTCATGACCATTGTGTATTCCAAAGGCCTACTCAGTGTCAGGCAAACTTCCAGTGTTTTATTCATGCATAATTCATATTCTCCTGTTATCTTTTTCTCTTCAAAAATTTATTTGTGACAGTTTAAAATCAAGGATTCATGCAAACCAAAGTCAAAATGAATAGACAAAGTTTTTAATGGGTATGATATTAAGATCTGGGAAAACCATAAATGATTACAAAAGCATATTGACAATGTTATAAAGTCATTAATATGCAAACAGACACCTAACTTTGAATCTTCTGGCCCATAAATCAAATTAGAAAATGTGAGAGCATTATCACATTTTCTAGGAAGGGAAAGAATATAATTTTATCTGGCAAGAGAATTTAATTTTTTATTTTTCAAGATTTTTTTGTTTGGTGCCAGGCAATTGAACTCAGCACCTTGCACTTGCCAGACAAGTGCTTGCTCTGCTGAGTTATATCCCTGGGCCCTACTTCAAGTAATTCCAATATGGAGTTTCTAACCCTTTATATACTTTTATCAAATATATATATATATATATATATATATATATATATATATGTATATATATATGTTTAATTAATTTAAATTTTGAAAAATTAATCATACCTGTAAAACTTATTATACTTCTGCCTGCTATATTTGTAATCAATTGCATTATTCATATTACAAATATTTAAAAATAAATAAAGATGGAAGAAAACATCTTTTCCACTTTGCACCTGTCACTTGCTGTGCAGCAAGGCATTGTTCTGTTCATTGTCTGCTAGTTCTAGGCTTTGTGTGTCAGGATCTGATCTTCAACATGGCATCTAGAGCCTCTTTGAAGATCCAGATGCAGATTCTGGTCACGTTTTGTCTTCATATCTTTAAACATGCATGCTCCATTTAATAATCAGCCATATTATATATCTTGCTTCCCAAAGCATAAGTTAAAGCAAGAAACATGTACATTTCATATTACTTTGACATTTGAGAAAGGGTGTGGATCAGCTTTTAGATCAACAGAGAGAGGCTTAGAATCCAAAATGTGCAAGCTGATGAGATTGTTACCCAAGGAGGACCTCATCCGCACAGAAGTGACGGGCAGAGGTGATGATTTCTGTAACTTCTGCTAGCACTGACAGAGCTTTTTACATCTTCCTACATTCTGCGAGACGATGGTTTGAGTTTTGTAGGGAGCAGCTGAAGCTAGAAATTGACAGCACAAGCCAGAGAGAGGCAAGGCCTATCTAAGAACAAAGAGCTCCCCAAGCAAGTCACAAAATCACGTTGTTCCAGCTCCTAGCACGAGAGGTGCTCAGGCAAGCCATACAAAATTGCTAGGCAGAGGGGTTGAAATTGAAATTGACATCAACACCCTGGGAGAATACATAAGCATGCTAAGATGGTTGAGAAATTCCTTTCCTCCCAGGTGGAAAGAGGGCTCCACCTGACCTCAGCTTTCTGTCTCTTTTATTTCTCCATCCTCTCACTGTTTCTACCCATGAGGAACTTTGAGAGCTGCAGGAGACACAGCAGAGTTTCTTCCAGAGCAAACATTGTGGCTTGTGGTTTAGATGTGACTTCTGTCCTTAGAGCTACAAAACTTGACTCCTGGAATTTGTGGCACCCATCCTGGGTGGTTTGGAGTGCTCTAACAAAGTACCACAGTTGAGTAAAGGATACCAAACAGAGACTAAGTTCTTACACTTCTGGCTGGAAGAACAAGGCCAGGATGCTTTAGTCTGGTGAGAGCTCTCTTCCAGACTTCTCTTGCTGTCTGCCTAGGGTAGATAGTGAGCAAGTGTGACTTTTGGCCTCTTTGAAAAGGAAACTAATGCCCATTCATGAGGGTTCCATTCTCATTCCCTCAGGGTCTCTACCAATGCCCACCTTCAAATAGCCTTACATTGGGGATTAGAGTTCAGGCCCTGGATTTGGAGTGATATATATTCTGCCCATAACATTTTACCTTGGCTTTCACCCTAGCATAGGTTTTCTCTAAAGGCCAGAGCAAAGGTAGTTTCTGAGACAACAGGTAGTCAGCCACAGGAGTTCCCCTTATTTAGGGGAAGGCAGCACTTTGTTCATCTGCTTTTTAATTCTTTTTATGGCTTGGGTTTTAGATTTCTGCTTGTCTTTGAGACAGGTCTCATTCCTGATGACCTTTCAAAGACACAAGTACACTGGCTTTCCTGGGTCCCATGCCTTTGGATGGAGACTACATATTCAGTGTGTTTGTTTTTCAAGGGTAAACTGAAGCTCTTGTGAATTATCAATCTCCCTATTTTCACTGGTCAATTACCTATAATAAATTGCTTTCTATAGACATAAACATGTTTTTGGTTGTGTATCTCTAGAGAACTCTGATTCTTATAAAAACACAAATCATAACAATGCATTACATTTACCCATAATATTACTTTTTCTAGTAATAACATCCCTTACTTTGTTAAGATATTTCAGATATTGACTCTAATTCTGTCTTTTGAGAGTTCACTTCAATATCATTCAATATAGTACTAACAGATTCACTCAAACCACTGGAAGGTTATTTTATTTAATCTTGTTTTCCTTTGGAGGTACAGGCTTAGGTCAGAGGAATTAACTTTCCAGTGTTCAGTTTTCATGTACAATTTACCATCTGTTGTTGACTCTAGTGAGTTCATAATTTTTTCTTTTGTGTCTGATGATTCAGAAGTGAGAGATTACAGATAGATAGGTAGATCAATACATAGATAACTATAGTTAATGCCATGAAGCCATGGAGGTTTATCTGGATGACCTGTTGGGTCTGAGGGTCATAATTAACTCTCAGTAAGTTATGCTTTTCACTGGGACCTACACCATGACGTACATGACATGGTCCTGGTCTAACTTAAAATCTAGGTGCTTTTGGATTTCTCTTCTTGGCACTTTCTCAATTATGCAACATCTTTCTTTCTTTTTTTTTTTTGAGACAGGGTTTCATTATATAATTCAGGGTGGTCCTTGAACTTACTATGTAGCCCAGGCTGGCCTCAAACTCATGGCAATCCTCCTGCTGCACAGCCTTCTGAGTGCTTGGATTAGAGGTGTGTGCCACATACCTGGCCTTTTTTTTTAAATAAAGCAATTTTATCTATTTAGCTATTTAGTTAGTTAATTAGGTTTTTGAGACAGGGTCTCGCTATGTAGTCTAGGCTGATCTTTGTTCTTGGGGGTGGGTACTGGGAATCAAACTCAGGGCCTTGAGCTTTCCAGACAGGTGCTGTTCCACTGAGCCATATCCTCTGTCCTCCAGGCTGATCTTGAACTCACTATGCAGCTCAGGCTGGTTTTCAACTCATAGTGATCTTCCAGCCTCAGCCTCCCAAGGGCTGGGATTACAGGCATGAACCACCAAGACTGGTGCAACAGCTTGGTTCATTTACATTTTGCTTAAGATTTTACAAAAGGAAAATGATTTTATTCTCTTAATATAAATTATTATTAGTTTGACATCCAGTAACCTGAGAAATAAAGAAGAGTTCCTCATAGCATTTAATATTCTGAGGAGACCATTTAAATAATAATTACCTAAGCTAAGGAGGCTTTCCTATAGCATTTTCACTAAACGTTGGAAACAGACCCAGTAGAACAATCAATTGTTTATATAGTATCCTTCTACGATGTTACTTAGTAAAGCACCAATTGAAATAACGTGATTTGTATTTATTTTTGCTATTCTTACGTATAACATCTTAATGTTAGATGGCTTTAACTCTAACTATTCCTATTAACCAGCCATTCTCTAAAACTGTCCTGTTAGTCAGCCCTCAACCCCTCCTTCCATCCTTTCACTCCCAATCAACACACACACACACACACACACACACACACGCACGCACGCACGCGCGCACACACACACACACGCACACAGGCATGCTCATGCAAACTGACATTCAGATCCATGCACACACACACACAAGTGCTCACTGAATGGCTACTGGTGAGCATTCTCGGATGAAGTATTTGTTCTCATAAACAAACACCTTTAGAAAGAATGTGATGGAGATAGCATAAGTTTAACTTTACTTTGGAAGAACATAGATTTTCCAGCTATATTAAGTAATTAAAAAGCAGTGGTAGTTTTACCGGAAGATCGCTCTTTCAGGGAGCCTAATACTTCAAACAAAATGGCAACTTCAAGCTACAATAATAAAATAATTCCAAGAAATTTGTACCACAAATGTCTATAACTGTGAAATGTTTATATTATTTTGTGTGATGAAGATTTGTAAGTTATTTTTATGTAACTCCACTTATTTTTTATTCATAAATTGGATGCTTGGGAAATGTAATACTTCACATTTTCTGGTAAGAATTTATAATCTCTAAGATTATTTGTCAATATTTTATAATATTCATTAATTAGATATTTCATTAGTGAATTGCTTTTATTTCTATGTTAAATGTATGTAGATATGCTTGAAATATCTGGAGCTTGTCTATACCAACTTTCCAACACTTTATGTATTTATTTTCTTTTTGGCATTTTGAGACAGGGTCTTGCTCTGCAGTTCAGGCTGGCCTTGAGTCAGTTTGTAGCCCAGTCTGGTCTTTAACTCACAATGATCTTCCTGCCTCAGCCTCCCTAATGCAGGGATTACAGGCGTGCACCACCACACCTGGCTCTAACACTTTAAAGAATTAAATTAAGGACTGGGGATATAGCTCAGTGGCATAAGTTTATGCCTGGCAAGCGTGAGGTCCTGAGTTCAATTCGTGGTACCTAAAAAAGAAAAGAGAAAAGAATTAAACTAAAACTATATATAGGAAGTTTGCTAAAAATTTTGATGAAATTTATTAGAATTCAACAATTAAAAGTAGTAGCTGTAGATCGAATTAGGTACATGTGACTGTTTATCAGAATTTTAGAAGCATCTAAGTATACTAAATAGCTCCCTTTGAAAATTCAACATGTATATTGTTCTAAATGTGGAATAATTTAAATCTTTACCTAGTCCCTGATAGTCAGACTGTGAAATAAAGTAGAAAAAGTTTGAAATAGTGTCCCAAGCCTATGCATTCTGCTATTTTATTGGATTTTAAAAAGCTCAGTCCTAATATGTCTGTGAATGCACACAGCTGCATAGTTTTGAAAGATCAGAGAAATATATATTTGGATGTGCAATCATTCTTGCATTAGCCAGTGTCTCACTTGGACTTGCAACTGAGAAAGGTCTCTGACTTGACCATCACACTGAACGTCAGGGAGAAATCATTCCCCTCCACCAGGCACCATATCTTAGAGAATAGATGTTGACACTTGTTATGAATGCCCACATCAAAGCAGCTAGGGTGTATGGACCTTCAGGAGACTGGTCCACCTGCAAAATTAATTAATTAACTAAGAGATAGGTCCACTTGCAAAAATAATTAATTAATTAATTAATTAGGAGATAGGTCCATCTACAAAAAATAAATACACAAATAAATAAATAAAATCCTAATTTCTACCTATAAAATGCTATTCTAATTTCACAGAGACTTTGAGTGTGTTAATTATTTTCCTCTCACTGCGGGGACAAAATACCCAACACCCAAAAATAAGGAAGGAAAGGTTTATTTACCTCACAGTGTGTGGAGGTTTCAGTCCATAATCAGCTGGCTCCAAGGCAGAGTAGCACATGGCACAGGGGCAGCACTATGAGGTGGCAGAAGACAGCAAATCAAGAAGAGCAAATGCAGGGAGTAAGCCTCTTTCCTCCCTTATATTGTAAGCAGGCTACACCCGCTTCCAGCAGATGCAGCACTGACACCATCTCCCTGCCCTCCTCTTGCACAGGATGAGGATGTTTACAAAGTGAAGACGCTGGCCCAGGTGAGTACCTTAGTTAAACTTCTAAACTTCTCAAGTTCGTACAATGTATCAGCCATTACAGCAGCCTGGAGCATAAGCAACCACCCTACAGCTTGTCTTCTACACTCTAAGAGGTAGAACTATTGAGTTACTTAGTTAAACTTCTAAACCTCTCAAATTGACACAATATACCAGTCATTTCCTTCCTCCAGGCCCGGTCTCAGTGTAGATACTTCTTCCTATGAATGCCCACATCAGATAAAAATAGCAAATTTTAAAGTAAAGCAAAAAAATTAATTATACTTAAGAATTTTTATATGTTCTTGAGTATAATCTTAATTTTTAAAAAAATTTAGCCAGTGGATAAGGAAACAGAAGATGGATTTCTGGAATATAGCTAAATTTGGTTTTATAAACATTATAAACACTGTACAAGTTTCTGGGATTGAATGAGATTCCACAGGTCTAATAGGAGTGAGTGGTGTATGAATAAAAGAGCTCACTGGTCTGCACTGTCCATAGAGACAGCAAGACATTTCCACATTTCAATATTGAACTCCAGGTACAACATTTCCACTTATTGCAGCTTTATTAATCTAACCTGGGAGATGTGTCTGAATAAATCCAATAGTATTTATAGGCTCCTGATTCGTGGTCTTATTCGAACAATTTAATTGCTTCACCTGAGAGCCTCTTAACTATTGCATTTCACAATACGTTTCATGAAATTGAGCCTATTTCCCTAAATGATATGTTTAAACTTAGCAGTATATTACTTGAGGTTGACTTTGTCCCCATTTTGATCTCCTAAAATTGATATTTTGATCTCTTACATCCTTTGTAGTACTCAGGCCGATAAGGTCTACCATAAACCCCTGCTATTCCTCATAGGGGACTATGGACTTATACCAGTAGACGCTCTGCATAGGGATATTCTATAATTGCCCAGCAGTGACACAGTGAGGGATTTTAGAGCAATGTTGATTGAAATTATTTTTTTGTAATAAATATGCAAACTGGAAATAATTTACTCGTAAAATTTGACAATGTATAATGGAAATATAATTTTGTTTTATTTTAAAAAGAATTAAAAAGAGAACAATAGCAAAATGCCAAAAACATAGACAAAACCAAAAAGAAGCAAAAACAATAAGAATGATACCGTGTTTCAGAGCAAAATGATAGAGATCAACAGTGGTTGTTATATTACATATTTATATCTTCACCGAATTTGGTCAGATTATCAGATGTAAGAATGCAAGACTGATCATATTTTTTTTCTTTAGTATAATAAACACATGTTCAATGATTCATAGCTTCTTAGTAGTGTATTTTTCATCCTAAAAATTTTCCAAATTAACAGGTAAGCTCTTAAAATATAATCTAATAAATCTGTTATACCCTCCTTTCTTAAAACTCTGCTGTAACCATTAGTTTTAAAGTGATACTGTTTTATTTATCTTTAGAAGAGACAACTATGGAGTACTTCAGACAAATATTTATACATTTACTGTAACACCCTCTATAACTTTTGTAATTAGTAATTCTATAATGCATCATAATTCACAAATAGGAAAGAATAGTAAAAGGCATGTAATCAGACACTAAATGAGTGCAAAGATGCAAAATTTTAATGATATAATCATTTCAATTACTAATATACCTGAAAAAGCACCCAGAAATTAAATAAAAATACAGATACTGCATAAATAACATGTTTAACATAGTATAAATACAGTTGGGAATGAGCAAGCTTGTTGATAGTCATAGGTTTAAGAAATACATTTTCAGTTTCAGTAAGAAATAATACATGTTCTTAGAAAGGTTTCAAGTTTTATTAGCTCCTGCTTGCTGTCCATGACTATATTTATTGTGGGAGTTGGTCCAAGCACACAATCTTAAATCTTTCTTGTCCCTTTTTCTCCCTTTGTGCACTACTCCTTACTGAGTTAATAATATCACTTAGATTTTGTGGGCTGATCAGGTCCACAACCTTCCAAACAATTCAACAGCAAACGCTACATAAAAAGAGGTAAATGGAATGATTTCAGGGCTCCAGGAGGGTCAAAGCCCTCTCACAGCATTCGAGATTCACTCAGGGCTAAGACTAAGACTTTTTCTGGGTGGTCCATATTTATTTGGTTATCAGAAGAAGGGAGAGGAAGAATCACTCAAGGACTTCTCAAAACAAGGCATTAGATTAATCCATCCAGAAGTGAGATGCTTGAGGCTACAATCTTCATCTAGTTGAGATCAGATTCAAGTGTCCTTGGCTGTGATGTTGTCTTATCCTTTGAAGCTTTCTGGTTACATCCATCACTACAGGTTTTATTAGGGATTAGTGACTCACAGAGGTTCACTTACTATGAGTCCACCATGTCTACATAAGAAGACTAGACCTTGGACAGGTTCACAAGTGAGCATGAAAAACCAATAGATTAAGTCCTGCTCAGGTCTGCTTCATAATGGTCTCCATCACTCCTAGTTCTTGGTTTTCTTCTCTTTCACAAAAGTTCTATTTCCATTTTTTCTTTAATTCTCCTGTCCCTTCCCATCCCTTCCCTCTGTCTCATTTTCCTCTGCATTTGGAAAAGATCTCCCTACTCCCTGTTATTTCTCTCCTGTTTTACTCTTTATATCTTGGGTTTCTTCTGTAAGAAAAGTATGTGATGTTTAAGCTGTGTGCTTGATTTCATTCACTTCATATTATGGTCTCATGGTGCGTATTAGACAGATGCATGCCCGCGTTTATGACAGCACCATTCATAATAGCAACATATTGGAAACAACCTGTATGCCCATCAACAGATGAATGGATAAAGAATATGTGGTTTGTACACAGAACGGAGTACTACTCTGCCATAAAGAAGAATAATTTGTGGCATTTATAGTTAAGAAAATGTTTTAAATACACAAAGTATATATATATATATATATATATATGTATATATATTTCATATTATTACTGGATACTCAGAGCAATATTCTTCATTATAGCAAATGACTATAGCCAGGACACTAATATCACATCTACTAAACATAATAACTTAATCATATTATCTTTTTATTCATTCACTGCTATGTGTACATTGAAAACATGAACTCATTCATTTGCAAATATTCACACAAAGCAGATGTCAGTATATGTGTTTTGTAACATACCCCTATCTTATTTTATTGAGGATGATTGTTTTATACTTAATTGATCATTTTTATTTCCTTTGCCCATAATTAATGTACCTGAGTATAGACTCATGAAGACAACTTAAAAGTTTTTAAATTTTTAATGTAAAACTTCTCCTTTGTTATTGCTAGTAATTTATTTTTTTAAAGTACAGTTTGCTATTAAATTACATAACAAATACAAATACATAACATTGTTTCCACAACTAATGAATAAATTTTTTTTATGATAAAACCCAATTTTGCATAATTTTTAATGAGATACTAATCCCCCTGCCCTGGAGTAGTTGCTTATGTCTTACTGATAGGACTATCATACAACCTTACATTTTGACATACCATAGACTCCAAAATTTGGTTTCAACTGGAAATTTTTTGGATTAAGTAGCAAAAATTTAAGAAAAGTTTTATGCATAGCACAACCAGAAAAGGTAGACAAATTTAAAAATATATGAACACATAAACATGAAATTTTTCATTTTAGCTGTAGTTCTATATTGTCTAACATGAGCCAATAACAAAACAAATGATTTAAAAATTATCATCTCTTAATATATTAACTTTCAACTACTGAAAATATACTGATTTTTTAACCATGAATTTAAAACAATAAATTCTAGTATATATTATAATTTTTCAGTTACATATAATGTCTCAGCACTATTTTTTCATCATATTTCCCCACTAAATTTCACTAGATATTGTTCCACTCACTTATTTTGGAATGGAAATTTGATGAAATGCTATTCTGTAGTCATCTTTATTTATTTTAATTATTGAAAGCACATGAGACTCAACTGGAAATATTAATGAACTTTTCAAATTATAGTACCAGTTGCTTTCTAAAGGTCATAAATTTTTTTTGTATTTTATTTGTATCATTTATTATATAGTTGTATATTCATTTAGTAATGTCAATGATCAATGTTTGCACTTCATTGTTTGATCTTATTTTATTAAATTTCTTATTTTCTATATTACAGTTATAAAATTTTCTTATTTCTATTCATAGAGAATTATTAACCTTTATATAATGTAATATTTTTCCTTATTTAATATTTAATTCTAATTCACTGCTTTTTCTTATTTTTCTCATTTTTATTACTTCTTCACAGTATATACAGATTCCTTTTTTAAGAGATGAGAGTGAAGCTAATTTCTTTAATCTCCAGACGTAACAAAAGTAGTGCATATTTCACCAAGATTATTACTAATGTTTTGACCTACATGTTGTGCATTTTATGTGCTTTATATTGGTTGTTTATACTAAATGATAAATGATTTAATCTCTATGTGGAGAAATTTTTTTGAAATCTTCATTGTTTACAAAGCAGTTAATTGTATTCATTTTAATCTTATTTCCATCGCTGTTTACACAATGTAACCTGAAGAGGCTGAACATGTTTTCCCACCCATGTTATGCTCTGTTATTCCTGGAGTTCTGAGACCACTGACATTCCCATGCATAAAAGAATGCCTGGCGCCCTCCCTGAGTCGCATACTCTGTTTGGTGTCTTCTCTGAGCCGGGTTGAGTGTGGACTGTGTCTGAAGGTGCCCACACATTCACTAGGGCAGTGTCTTACAGGCAATGGAAAAACCTTTTTTCCAAAAGATGTCTAGCCAAATTTCTTATTCTTTGCTCTGCTAAACAATAGCTTATGTGGAAGTTCTGGAGTCTCCCCTTTAGTTTTCAATAATATTGGTTATCTGTCTATAATTACTATGTTAATAGAAGCTAGAATAGCTTATGTGGAAGTTTTGGAGTCTCCCCTTTAGTTTTCAATAATATTGGTTATCTGTCTATAAATACTATGTTAATAGAAGCTAGAATATTACCTTGGAGTTGTCTATTAAATAGAATTCAAAAAGGTGTAACAATTTGAAACTAAAGTTTTATCATGTCTATTTATAGTTATCAAAATTGATAGCTGAATGTCTCATAATTAGTATCATCAAGTGATATGTAAAAATAATTTATCTATTCCTTTTAAAAAATATACTGGCTTAAATATATGTGCAGTTTGAATTTTCCTAATGTAATTCTGTTTATCATTTGTAGTGTTTGCTACATTGTGTCAACATGAGAGGTTTAGAAGTTTAACTGACTCAGCAGGGGGCCAGGGTCCTCAGTTTGTGACATCCTCATCCTGTGCAAGAGGAGGGCAGGTAGGCTGCTTACAATACAAGAAAGGAAAAGAGCCCTGCTCTCCCCACTTTTGCTCTTGTTGCTTTTGGGGTCTTCTGTGCCCTTGAGCTGCTGCTCCTGTACCATGCCACCCTGCCTTGGAGCCAGCTGATTACAGACTAAAACCTCCACAAACTGTAAGCTAAATAAACCTTTCCTTTCTTAATTTTGGGTGTCCGGTATTTTGTCCCAGCAACAGGAAAAAACGTGACTAAGACATCATTTAATTTCAGTGCTTAATTATTAAAGATACAACATAATTAAGTAGTTATAAGTGTATAATTAATCTCTGTGGCCTTAGTGTGTTGGATACCTTTTATCACGCTAGCAAATACAAGCATGGAAACATGAATAGTTTGTAATAGAAGGATGCATGACTAGATAGATAATATATAATTTTATTAAAGTATATTTTAAAATGCTGATAACAAATTTTAATTAAATTGCTCTGTAACGCATCTGATTGTATCACGTTTCCTTGTATAGTGTTCCTATACTGAGAAGTTTTCTACTCCTAATAAAAAGAAAATAGAAAATGTATGATGAGATCAAACGAAACTTTCATATCCATCTTGTTTAAAATGTGTCCACTTATGGTAAATGTTTGTTGTTTTCCTGCCACGTTTTCCTTCTGAGTGGACTGGAATAACAGACATGATGTATGTCTTACGTAGATTATTATCGTCAAACGTTTTTTCTGACTAAGGAGCTCATTCACA